>OMNO01080403.1:0-15398 GCA_900303215.1 Trachyrincus scabrus
TCATAGGGGCCAGGAGAATATGGCCTTCAGGCAGAGGGGCACTGGAGCGTTTACATTCTAAAAGGCTGTTGGTGTGTGAGACTCATGGGAGCCTCACGGGAACTTCAAACACATTGAATGATGTATATATGTTTGGCGTTTTTGAGGAATAAAGGCCTCCTATATGATAAATCATATGCAATCAATTAGCAATATGACTTGGCTCTTCTAATTCATTGCATTTATATAACGCTTTTTACAAGGCACTCAAAGTGTTTTTTTTACGTGTGTGTGTGTGTGTGTGTGTGTGTGTGTGTGTGTATTGTGGCCTACCACTTGTTGATCAAGTATCAAGAGTTTTGTGAAAATGAAAGGTTATTAAATGTGGGACCTTCGTGAAACACTTCCCAGTGTGGGGTGAGGAATAACAACAAACAGAGTGATTAGTGTTGCTGTGAGAATATGACAAGACAAATACTCATTGTTTAATCCATGGCCTTGCTTCGGAGATAAAAGAGCAAAAATATGGCGCGAGTGAAAAAAAAAATGTTTTTCCCAGATCGCGATATTTTCATCTGAGGAGGGGAGCGTGTCTACTGCCAGCCCCCGTTGTACCCAGCCAGGGCACGAAGTCCATTATTTATTGTGCTTTATTTCAGACAACGGAACGCATGAGTGCGTTCAATTATCAACCAATTAAGAGGTGATTTCTACTGTTTAGACGCTCTTTCAAAACGAACCAAGTCGTTAAATCACGCGAGAGGACGGGCTTTCTGCTGTGTCTCTGGGTGATGGTGATGATGGTGATGGTGGGGATGCTGGGTCTGCACGGCATGCTGTGCACTTCTCATGTGAATTGTAGGCTTTTACAAAATGAAAACAATGCAAATAAACACTGGCCCATACACCTGCCTTTCACGTCGATATTTCCCACCGTTTTGCGTGACTAACTCGGAGCACATGTCTAGTCGGTGTAGAAACTAATTTACAGGGTAAAACGTAATAATTGGGCTATTTTTAACTAGGCCTAATACACTTAGGCCTAGGGTATATCTCATTGTCGACAGTGAAAATGACAGGTGACAATTGTGTGTGTTTTCCATTGAACTAGATGGGCCTTTTGTGTGTTTCAACGGCCCGTGGTAAACATATTGCGTGCAGTGAAATGCAGTATGCAAATGAAATGTAAATACAGTGGAGACCTTTATTTAAAACACATCTAACATGCTCATAGAAACAAATGAAAACTCTCCTGCCCCAACATGATTTCATCCCAACACATTTTACTACTAACGGTCGTATCGGCCTGATGGTTGGAAATCATTTACAAGCGGAACATTTCTGTTTACATTTAACAAAATGCCAAAAGAAACAGAAATGCTTGTTATTGAAGGAAAAAGATTCACACAAGTTGTTTTTGTTTTTACATAAAGACGTTTATTCAAATGTCAACTTTAAATATAACACAGGACACAATTTTAAAATACATGTTTCAAGGATTATTCTTACGAAAATAATTTCTGTACATAGGCCTACAATGCCTTCTTCTTTAAGGTTTTAACCTAATCCCCATGATTGGACGAATGTCATTGTTTGAATAAACTGAAATGATCGAAATGTCATGTTAACCAAAAAACGAACAGGTAGAAAAATATATATTTAAATAGACTAAGATTTGAGTACATTTGGCCTGGCTCCAGATCATTCAGTATTTACGCCTGCAAACTCGTTGGCAAAGAATCGGGTCAGCATCCGTTGCTTTTAGAACACACAGCCTACTGACAGCCGACACACAGGCCTACCCTGACACGGTGTGAGCACCAGGCTACACCTCCGTCCCTTCGCGGGAGTACATGAGACTGTGAACACTGAGGTGGCTGGACAGCGGGGGGGGTCCGAGGCCCGCGCTGCCCTGCGCCGGCGGTGCGTAATAGTTCATTCTGTTGGTGTGGTCGGAGTTCAGCACCGGGGAGCCCAGGGTGGGCGAGTAGGAGCCGAGCCCAGACATGCCGTCCCTCGTCTGAGACAAATCCCCGAGGTGACCGCAGCCAAAGTCTCTCATACTTCCCCTTATGCCGCCGCTGATGTTGTTATTGTTGTTGTTGTTGCTGCTGCCGCCCCCCGTCAGCACGGAGTTCATGTTGGACACAAAGGTGTTGAAACAGGGGCTGTGGTCGAGGGACGGGGACGGCGACGACTTGCACTCCGTGGAGCTGGGGGAGTTCTGCAGACTGGCCGGGGAGGAGGATCCCAGGATGCTGGAGGTGTCGGAGCCGGAGATCTTCAGGCCGCTGTCCTCGGACTTCACCGCAGACGCGCTCTCTCCGACCAGGTCGTTTCTCCTCTTCCTCTTCCTTCGGAAGTTCCCGTTGTCGAACATCTTCTCGCAGTTGGGGTCCAACGTCCAATAATTTCCTTTCCCTTTAAAACAACGAATGACAACCTGACATTAGTAATTACATCATCACCATTGTTGTTATTACTAACAGTGGTTGCATTGCTATTGGAAAGAGATATTTTCTTATTATAAGTCTGCTATTCTGCTATTCAACACAGTGCACAAAAACCTACCGGGGTCATCCTCGTCCCGGGCCACCTTCTTGAAGCAGTCGTTGAGCGACAGGTTGTGGCGGATGGAGTTCTGCCAGCCCGCCTTGCTCTTCTTGTAGAACGGGAAGTTCTCGGCCACGTACTGGTAGATCTGACTGAGCGTCAGCTTCTTCTCCTGCGCGTTCTGTATTGCCATGGCTATGAGCGCCGAGTAGGAGTAGGGCGGCCTGACCATCTTAAAGAGTTCCTGCTGGCTGGAGATGGACAGCCACCCCAGGTCCGCTCCGCCAAAACTCGTGGGAGGCGGCGGCAGAAACTGCCGCTGGTTCGCCGCGTATCCAGACTGGAGGTACGAGGTCCCGCTGCCGCCGGAGAGATAGGGGGACGAGTTGATCGTGGGCCCGTTCAGCCACAGATAGGGGTTCGTGGACGGCGCGGTGTACTCCCCCAGCCCGTAGCCGGGCGGGTGATGCGCTGGCGGCCTCTGGGTGTGATGGTGGTGGAGGTTCTGTTGGTACATGCCGAAGTTGTCACAGTACACGGCCATGTCCAGGAGCTCCTGCGCGCTATGGTGCTGGATGGGGCTGCTCTGTTGGTTCGACGGCTGATGTCCAAACGTGTTGTTCATAATCCGTTTCTGGTCAGCGCCGCGTCACGACGTCAAACATGGAAGAGAGAGTCAGAGGATTCCCCAAAAAGTTTGACTCCTGCAGTGTTTCTCTGAGAATAGCCACGTTATCCCCGAGGGAGGAGTATTTATGCATGTAGGCCCAGTCAGAGACTCTACAGGTAGCCCTACTGAAGAGCCACGCCCCCTTCTCGCCAGAATCTCCTTATGAATGAGCACCGATACCCCGCAGGCTGGCCATCAGCTGTCAGCTCAGTTCATTAACACAACGACAAACAGACCAACAGCAACTAAATAAGCCCACAAACAAACGAAATAAACAAAATAGAAAATAAACTGGACTGTAAAATACGCCAAGCAAAAATGTGGTGACTTAAATCACAGATAGGTGAGCATAAACGTCAAAACCCGTTTTGAAGGTTTGATTAAGGTTCATTGCTGTTTTTAGTTTTTGAGTATGGCCCAATTTAGAATCAGGCCTATCATCTGTTGTTTGTTTGATTAAAGGAAGACGTGAAAGCCTGCTGAAGTTTCTCTCAAGAGGACTAAGCCTATCACGTGATTAGCCATCGAGATAACACACAAGCAGGCCTATTTGTTTTTAATGTTTAGGGTTAGGATAAAAAGAGGCTAAATTAAGCATACATGGGCTAGGCCTACGTCTTGTGGCCTGGCTCTGCGGGCTGCTTCAGTAATGACCGGCTGGATGCCTGTCTCTGTCCTGAGACTAATCAGGCCTACATTCCTCCTCTCAGTGACCTTGGCTCCAAGGTGTTGAACCACAACATTAAAAACAACAGAACTATTAAGACATATTATTCATATTCTTAGGATATTATGACTATTATGTGTCTATACCAGCCTTGCTCAAACGAATGTTACAGAACATTCAAGCCTATTTATTGCATTACAGGCAACTTCTGAAACCTCTTTAACTACCATCCCCCTTTTTGAGATGTAATGAAATCGTCTAAATATATAAACTTCTAGCTCAGTAGGCCTACCGTTCATGACAGTGGTAGACCTATCGTTTGAAACGTTACACCTTGTTGTTCATGTGGATATTCTAATAAACTCATATGCTTGCAACTTTTCAAATATAAATATAAACAAACAAAATATAATAATAGTGCCATTCCCATGTGCATAAGAGGCTAACTGTATGTTGGAGTTGGCCCAGCAGCGCTAGTAGTCATAATTCACACTTGTTGAGCAACTTTTACCATTTCTTGAGGACATCTTCTTTAAAGTGTGTTAATGCCCACGAAACGGCTCTGTAACAAGAAAAAAAAAGATGCATTAGGCCTACATCCCAGAGAGAGAAGTGTGGGTCCTGCAGAAGATAGGCAGCATGTGGGTTGTTATCACTAATGCACAGCCAAGCATAATGTTAACTTGAGAGTGAAATGTCGCAAATTAGCCTACGCTTGACCATCGACTTCTGGTAGACTACTTAATCGGGCAGTTAATTGTAAGTATTAAAGTGATAAAACTAATAGTAGATAAAATACTACCTCGTGGACTACATCAATTGTTATTCATCACTTAAATTAACGTAGCCTCCGTGTTGAGAAAAAGACGTCCGCGTCTTAAATAGGCTGCAGTTGTTGGTCCACGTCTCCCCCTAGTGGAGAGTATTGGTATTGCAAGGCATAGGCCTATTATAAAAATAGACCGAGGGTTGTTGATTTGCTATTGGCTGCAGTAAAAAAGGCCTATACATCAATATAAACAAATATTCCGGACTATTACATTTAACATTAACATTTAACATTAATTCATATATTCTAATATGACTGTGACAATGACTATTCAGCAAGATAATGATTCTCTATGCAAGAATATCAAGCAAATAAAAAAGGTAATTTACACTTTTAAGCAACTGCGACCACTGAAAATGCTTTATAATTAATTATAACTCACCATGTACAGGAACCAGCTGGGGAAGCAGTTCAGTGTTTTGCTCTCGGGCCAAAAGATGTCAGCTGACAATGAAAACAGCGATTGCCGCCTAAACTAATTTGAAGTTTAATAAACGTGTGAACACGAATAAGAAAAATACACGAAATTGTAGCCTATACTTGTGCTGCACACTATAGCTGTGCATACTTTAAACACTCTACGACAACTCTATTGATTTGTAGGCCTATAGAGCTCTACGATTCTGAAAATAAGTTAGCCCTAAAATGTAAGATTTTTAGTTTCACTATAAAGTCTCGTTTAAACTAGACCCATTTCATAGGTTTATCAGAAGTAGGATTTATAATATTACAATTCAAATTTATTATAGGCCTATACGTCAAAATAATATAGACAAGTCATTATTATGACTTGTTATGAGTTATAATAGAACAAGTCCGTTCCTTATATCAAAAGTCCGTATCCTTCTAGGTTTTACGGGTGAAGTTGCAATACATTCCAAACGGGGGCAGCATTGCTCCAGTGTTGTTAAAATGGCTGGTCAGCATTATTAAAACAACACTGTCTACTGCACATCAATGCACCAAAAATACCAACTATATTGCAATAAAAAAAGTTTAATAAATTGCATAACGGCACATAATTAAATTAATTTCACAAATTAGGAAATACAGTAGTTAGGTATTGATTGCCGTGAGGAAATGTAACCAATAGGCTACTCAAAAGAGGAATACAATGTAGGCTTTTATGTACATATATGCATGTGTGATGTGATGTTTTTTAAAATCGCATTAATTATACTACTATCCTGTACTTTCTGCGGTGACTCCAACATTTCCTGTCTGGAAAGGGATTAATAAAGTACCATCTTATCTTATAAGAAAGTTGGATCAATGGAATGCCCTGGAACTCCGCAGAGCCATAAACGGTTCTGCAGGGCAGCAGGAGTGAATCCCGTAGTAGCCTCTGTCACACCAGTGTTGAGATGACCGAGAACAGATAACTAACACCTGACTAAGCTGGTTTTAAGAGACACAACTCTAGTTTTGATCTAGTGTTTCTCCAACTAACAGCTGATACAAAGGTAACCGCACATTAGCATTGTTATTTTGTATAAGCAGAAATATCCTCCTCTGAAAGGGTACCCAGGACGTAGGCCTAATAGTCGCGTCAGTGTATCACATTCGTTGGCCCCTTTTTAGTGAAAACGAATGGCCTTCACTCAGTTAGGCCTAACTAAATAATAAATTCTTAAATAACACCGTCACACCATCCATCAAAGCGACACAGCTTTCAAAAACAATACGACGTGATCATACTCCATTCCACGGAAATGAGGGCCAACCCACGCACCTTCACAAGCCCACCGCACACTCTAGAGAAACCCCCAGCACAGGTTGAGCCAATTTAGGTCGCCCGCATCTGTACGCACCTTCCCCCATCGCACTGGTGCTCCGCCAACCGCTCTGACGGGAAGGTTTCCTAGCAACACGTCTGGTGGATCGCCTGGGAAACATTGCTGGTTCATAATAGCCATGGCTAATAGGCTATAGCTGACCGATCCGCACTCTCTATTGGGCCGCGACAATAACGGCACATTTTTACAGTTGAATGGAATACGCAGCAAAACGTGTCGTAAGCATATTTTACAAGGATTGTATTGTTTTTGGTGTGTGTGTGTGTGTGTGTGTGTGTGTGTGTGTGTGTGTGTGTGTGTGTTTCACAGTGGAAATAATGATCAGCATCAGTCCTTGTAGGAACTGATGGTAGAGTAGTGGTCACCCTTGATAAGAAAGCAATGGTCAGGTTGGTCAGGAGGACTTGGTAATGTTGGGAGACATTTGCAGAAATAGCCAAACTTTATTTTTAAATACATGATTGGATTGGCCTTTAGAGCCTAAATGAGCTGTAACAGGATCAAATGCACAATGGCTAACTGTAAAAATTGTAAATGCAATTCTCAAAATGTTCACTGTAGCCTAAAAAGTGTAAAGAGCCGTTTTAAGATTACTCCCTTACTATATTTTGTTTGACCAGTGAAGTCGGCCACTTCCAATGTTATTGAAGACAATGCTAAAGGTCACCTCCCCCACCAGACACAACATTGTTAACCACATTGTTTAGTAGGTTGATAACTGGATGGATGGCTAGCTTGTCTTTATTTGGAGAACGGGCTGAGAAGAGCTGCTATTAAAGAGCTTCGGAGGGCCAGCTGATTATACTAGAAATGACAATTCTCCTCTCAGAGTGATTTTCAAGCCACGGTCTGGCTGTCATTACAGTGGTGTTTTAAATCCGTATCAAAGGACTGTTGCCTCTGGCACCGAATTAGAAGTTATGCCAGAACTTTGCCACCCGTTAAATTGATTTATGTGACTACAAGGGGAGGGGGAAACCCTGTCAACTTTGTCATCTGCTTAAAGTGAATCATTGTGTCTGGCTGCTCCCCTGTGACAACTCACTTCCTGTATATCAATGGCAGCAGAACTCTGAAATTAAACGATATGTTTAATACACACTTTGGAATTTCTTTTGTACAACAGAGTTAATAAGTATAATGTACTGTACTGTAAGGTACTTAATAAAAGTACAATGACATGAATATGGAAATCTTTTGTATGAATCACCATGAAGGAGAATTAAACCCAGACACCACGTGTAGACAGGTTTGCATTAGATGACTCCCTGTCTAGGTTAAACACGTTATTTGCATGAATAACCTTTTATTGGCTGTTACCCGATCACCTGCTGATTAAGCATTGATGCGACACACCTGGAACTTATTGCTTGACATACAATATATACATAGACGTATATACATAACATATATACATAGACGGCACATTGGCCTTTGGATCGTACGTCAACGTCGCCACCATATTGGAGAGGTCAAGACTGGCCTGTAAACACATACAAGTAAACGGGGGAGCTGCGGTTTTTATGGATAAAAAGCACTATAACGATAATATAGTAAATAATGTATAACAATATTTTTTAAACCTTGAATATAAAACAGTCAATGCGTCGTCTATGTATACATGTCTATGCGAGAATTAACAAAAAAACAGATGAATTTTTAAAGGCGGGGTCAGGGGGTTTGGTTGTCCTATTTATGTCTAATAAGACTGCATTATTAATAATAATCATTATATAGCACTTTTCAAGACACCCAAAGTGTTTTATATATTGAGCGTGGGTGATACCACACCTCACCCACTACCAGTGTGTAGCACCCACCTGGTCGACGCACGGTGGCCAGTATGCACCCTGCAGAACGCGGGCTACCCCAGTGGAGAGGCGAGGAATGATACAATCCAATCAGAGACCGGGGGATGATGAGGGAGGAGGGGGTGGGAGGACTTGGGCCAGGACACCGGGGTTAGCACCCCTACTCTTGCGATGAGTGCCATGGGATCTTTAGTGGCCACAGGGAGTCAGGACCTCGGTTTAACGTCTCATCCGAAAGACGGTGCTCATCTACAGGACAGAGTCCCCGTCTCCATCCTGCGGCATTGGGGATCTTTCATAGGCCAGAGGGATGAGCACCCCCTACTGGCCCTCTACACCTCTACCAACACCGACTGGCCTCCCATCCAAGGATGGACCAGGCCAGCCCTGTTTGGCTTCCAGAGAAACAACCAGTACAAGGCAGTATACATGTATTATGTATATCTAAAAGGACTGTATTATATGGATATATATCTAAAAGGATTGCACTATAGGGCTGTATTATATGCGTATGTATAAAAGTATTTCTCATATGCAAGACTGTATACGAGTATGTATAAAAGTATTGTATTATAGCCCATGTAAGATAAGTATTATACGTATCCGTCTTAGAGGACTGTTTTTATATAAACGTGTCTAAGGGGGCTGTATCGTTATGCGTCTAATGGCGCTGTACAGCCGAACTGCGAGATGGGATTCTGCTATTCTCTTTGAATAGAGATCCACCATGGAGGCTTTCAGAGACGTTCATGTGAGCATTCATTGAGAAAGTGAGTCATGGAAACATGGCTCTGTTTCATTATGCAGAGGGAGGGAACTCAAAGGGAACCATTAACATAAGCCTCCAAAACAATTGAAAGTGTGCCAAGCGGTAGAGGAAATACAGCCTACAGCACATTATACGGGGCGGATATGACAGCTGACGCACATCTTGTGTGTGCGTTGTAAATACTTTCTCCCTCCACAAAGCCGCTGCAAATGCTCTCTATTAAGGGATTGATTTTTCCCATGCCGTTTCAGAATGAGGGGTGGGGGTGCCAGTGCACAAAAAACTAGAAGCACGTAATGAAATAGCTTCGCAATAACTCTGTAATATCCACACTGCTAAAATGCTTAATCCTTCATATCTGACTGTAAGGTGTAATTGCTTAAAGAGGCATTATATCCGCGCTGGAAGAGTCCTACTTATTGTACCGGCACATCTTAATCTCCCGCTTCCGCGGCCTGGCGCAATACGGTGCTCGATATGTCGGGGCAACGCGATCGATTCGTGATTAGGGAAGCGGTGGTCGATGAATAATGTGTTTTCCACCGTATCCATCGCTGGACTTATCAGCGGGCGATCAATTAAAGAGATAAACAGTGCTATCCGTCTGCGGGTCGAGCACCGCGTCGCAGGTCAATACAGCAGTAGGATGCCTCACTTTACTCCTAGACAGGTGCATTGTAATTAGCAGAGTGAGGTGGAATGGACATGTTGTGATACGAGAACATAGATTTCTCATACCCGATCAATTGACTGTGTTCATACATGTAGGCCTCGATGTGTCTTGCTGACAACCAATCCCTTTCTTTTTTCCTGTTAATGTTTGTCATTTTGTTTCTTACTACGTAATTTATCCCCTCTTTCCCCTTCTTTTTTTGTAATAAATAGCTGAAGCTGACTCTGAACACACATCTGATTTCCATCTCTCACCTTCTGACTCCAGGGCTCCTCTGAAAGTGGCTCCTGCGGGCCACAGGGCGCGTCACGAGCCGTTACCCTGTACAGTGAAAACCAATCACTGCGCAGAGAGCGACCCTCGTTTATGCGTCAAAGTGCTGAGTTGACGCGCTAGCCATCGCTCGCCATCGAGAATGGAAGCTCTGCGTTTTATTTTTCATTTGGCTGTGGAGCACCTTCCATTGATTATCATGGCAGCGTTTCCTGGCCAAAAGTGTTGTGGGTCTGCATGTGTGTACCTACAGTGGTCTTGTCTTACCAATATGAAAACATTATGTCCACGGTTGAATCTTGCGGAAAGATTCCAGTGGAATTAATTCATGAGTAAGGGTGGGCCGAATTTACACTTATGAATCCAAGGGGTCACATCATGTACAAGGATTTTATGTCTGGTCATGAATTAGGGTCTAATGTACTGCATGCACTTGACCCACCCATGTACAAGTGTATGCACATGACCCACGTACACATTGTCCTCTGCATGCTTGCAGCCTATGATGCAGCCAATATGATATCGGCTCATTTGGATTGATTGTTTTAGTCGTATAACGGAAAAGGCCCATTGTGATAACAGCCCATGTAATGCATATCAAATAGGCTCAAAGCTTTGGAGAAAAAATAATAGCCTCAGATAATGGTGAATATGGTAAACATGTTGATACTCGCGTCGTTTATAAACATAATTATATGTCACAGTAAATACGTTCAACACACGAAACCACCCACATGTCTCATGGATATTATGTGCAGCTAAAACTGCACATTAAAGACCACGATCATTGAAACACTGCAACGTGTCCCCGCTGTCCGACACGTCCCTGGAACAGAGCTCGCCATACCAGTTTAACCCTAACCCTCAATTTCTGATATAACACAGTGACTTACTACTGTACACTTTCAGTTGTTGATATGAACATACTACATACGATATTAAATTACACACGATGAAACGAGGAAAATTACACACGATATTCAATAAACCAGCCAGAGCCAGATGGGGCAAAGGGCACGAGTCCCCGGTCTGCACATGTCCAGCGTCATGTCCAGCGTCCAGAGCCGTAGATGGTGCTCGTTTGCCCGCTGAACCGCAAAATGTGGCACCTGTATTGGCGTAGTAGTCTCTACGGCCCTGTTTACATGAGAGCAATATCTAAACTCCACAATGTTATTTAATCTAGATTGCGCCTAGATTAGATAAAAACTCGCTCATAATCCGTGTGTTTTTAGAGGAAGGGGCGAGATCTACGAAGTCCCTGCTTGGCATGTGCACGGACAGGTGGGTTTCGAGGTGTCCGGCTGTTCGCGATTTACTTTTCGTTGCGGTCTTTGCAGAAGACCCAGCTTGCACCGCAGATTCACAGCTGTAAGTTCAATTGTGTAAGTAAAGCTGCTTGCAGTGAAGACAGCGGAGGTTTACATTTACATACGGAGAGTTTTGACGCGTTGCGTCGCGGCGATTTCTCGCAGAAAATACATGAAGATATATATTTTTAAAAATCTTATAAAATTGCTCCGCGTGCCGGTGTAAATGACCTCGCGTGCCCACTTTGGCACGCGTGCCATAGGTTGCCGACCCCTGATCTAGATTCAATGTGAAGCACACGACCTTCGCAGGTGCTTTTGAAAACGTTTATCTACATCTCTCGTACACCCAGAAAACATCGCCTCTTTGCATCGGAAATCTCACAACCGTTTTTTTTATTTGAAGAGAGATTCTAAATGCTTGTGTACACAAGGCTAATGTTGTACTAAACAGAATGGGGCTGTGTGTGTGTGTGTTGAAATCAACTTAAACGGTTCCCATAGAGGTGGAACTAAAGATGATAGGATGATGATGATGATGATGAGGATTCTGGCTTCTTGTTTCGTTGGCTTGTCTTTCTACTCGAGGCTAAAGGCTCCTACCCACTAGCACTAGGCAACACACCCGCTGATCCTAGGGCCGACTGACTCCGTCGGGGAGAGGGGAGCGCTGATTGTCGTGTAGTGCGGGGGGTCTCAAGACATGTGATTTCGCAGCACCACCCCCGTAGAGTCTGGAGGGCAAAGATTTTTTCAAACCGCTTTGATATGATCGGGCCCAACTCGCGTAGTGTGGGGGCACTGAGACTGAGACCAGCCGTGTAGTGTGTACTGCCGAAGTCTTGAAAGACTTGAAAAGTCGCCTAGTGGGTAGGAACTTTTGTTCAAGCATGTGACAGATTCTTGGGGAAAAAAAGACGGTTACAGATTGTTTCAGTTAAAAGTATAGCCATAAGCATAGCCATGCATGTCAGTGGTGTACCACTTATTGGCATAAGAATGTCTTTCGGATAATGAAGGGGTCTTGGATAAGGAGAGCCTCGTTACTCAGTTTATGTTAGAAAGGCACTCATACAAGCACACACGTGGAGAAGGAGTTCAGAAATGTCACATTTGCATTTTATTTTTCACCGTTCATGGAAAAAAAAAAAAAAAAAGAGAAAGAAAAAAACAAGACAGGCAACCGTATTAAGAATACATACAATTGATGGTTTACTCCGAAGTCATGTCAGTAGTGAATTGGGAACAGTCGATGCTATTAAAATCCAAGGTTACGAAAATCTTATACGCTAGACAACAACATTGCGGTAGGAGTTACTAAGGTATGTGCACTCCAAAACTAATTTCACCAGTAAAGTCTATGAAAGGTATTGTGTGAAATAACTCTTTACAGTCTCTGTCAATTCAAAACCTACGCGCCCCCTTCTTTTTCTGTCAAAAAAAACATCAATGCCATTTCATATATGAAGATGCAAATGCAAAAATACATGATAAAATCCACATACAAAACAAAACTGAAATAAAATAAAATCATATATACAAACCTGTACAAAGTATGAATATGGGGTTCGACTAAACTATGTGCTCTCAGATTTCAAAGAGTAATGGTCAGTTTGGGAAAGCTATTGGTCCAACAGTACAAGTCTAAACACGATGTTACAAAAGTGGTGCATTGTGGGTCATCAACACATAATTTGTCTGTGCTATTTTGTATGTACGTTCCCAATAGTGAAAGCAAAAAGAACATTATTAATAATAATAATAATAATAATAGTGGGCCCGAATGAGGTATTCAACTTGTCAAGCTGGGAGAGGGACACAGGAATGCATGGGTTAAAAAAGAGAGAGAGAGACAAAAACATCAAGTACAGAAGAAACGTAGCGAGAGTGCGTAGTGTCGGTATTGTTTTGCGCAGTGTGTGTCCTACGTCGTGTTTCGCCGCTTGCGTTGTAGCCGCAGTCGGAGCGCTTGTTTCATTGCACTATCCCGGAGTCGATGGACGCCTGTTTCCGGGTGGTCTTCGGGGGCGGGGGAGGAGGGGTCTTGCTTGGCAGAGGAGGAGGCATGTCCTGTGGACACAAGATGGAGAACAAATAAGCGATGTAACAACATGTAACAGCATGCACTTCACATGCACTCACCACGTAATGGCCTTATGGAACCGCGTGTAACTACACAGGGTTAGGGTGTTGCATAACGTTATTATATATCAAGTACATGCTGTTACAGGTTGTTACATTGCTTATTACATGTGTAATTACGCTCTGACAAGGGTACTAATGTCAAGTGTTACCAAATGCTTTTTTTGTATCGTTGCTTGTTCCGGAAAAAACCATGTCGGGTCTTTACGGTTTCTCAGGGTTCATGCTATGGAATCTTCACTAAGAGAGCGCTCAAGCGGTCTTGGATGAAAATGGAGGAAAATACTTTGTAATTGACCTGAAGCGTTTGGTTATGCTTCGTTACCCCCAATTTGTATTGACATCTGACTATGGTGTTTCTCTTGTGCTGGAAATATTCACTTTTTTAATCGGGAGGCTTAACTGCAACCGTAACATGAGCAATTAGGACCTTTTGCATTGCAGGCTGCCTGCCTGTGTGTCTGAAAGGAGATCAAGAACACTTTACAGCTACACCCAACAGGTGGCGACGGTGTGTGTTATTTTTGACTAAAATGTATAAAGTTGTTAAATGGGGGGAATTCTCTGTAAAATACAAAACGTTTGCTACTTCTGGCTGCACACCCTGGCTCGAGCGAGTGAGACGTGGGTTTTGACAACGTTTGACAATGCGGCTCTGTGACGGTCGGCATCGCGACCGCACCCCGGACCGGCCGACTGTGTGTCGATAAACGGCTTACTAATGTAGTTAATAATGGGGCTGGCCGACCCTATATAAGGGCCAATATTTCTACCGCGGTGAACCGTGATTAAGTTTGTTTGAGCGTTTTTGTGAAATGTGTTCTTTTTTGGAATAAAACCCTCGACTCTCGTGTCTCTCATGCCTGCTTGGTCATCCCTGACACGCTCACACCTGCTCCTATGGAATCCGATGTCTGTTTTTTCTAAAACCGTCACGACTGCTCTGATTGCATTTTTTGTAAGCTTGTAGGCCAAGCCAAGGCTCCGGGTAATGCTGACACAAAACCGCGATCCACATTTCCAACGTGCACATTGTCATCGAAACTCAAGCCCCCCCCCATGTACTGAAGTAAGAATACAGTGAATAAAGTGCTGAATAAGTGTTGGCATAGTAACAGACGGGGCCTGTTGGGTCGACACGACATCTGCAACCTTGTCTGTTTGATTGTGGGCTTGGAGCTCCGCAGAGCTGGTGCTCGGGGGCCCAGAACATCTGCTCTGCTCACTGTCAGCCTACACGCGCGGACCCTCACTCTTCGCCAGGGGTGGGGAGGGGGCCGTGACAGTGGATAAATAAGATTAGTTAAGTGAGGGGCAGGCGAGGACGGGGCGGGAGACAGAGAGAGACAGAGAGAGAGATAAAGACAGATAGAGAAAGAGAGCGAGAGAGAGAGAGAGAGAGAGAGAGAGAGAGAGAGAGAGAAAGAAAGACAGAGAGAGGGAGAGAGAGGGAGAGAGAGAGAGAGACTCGATTACCACAACAACCATGCGCCGCGGCACGAGTGCTCGAAAAGGAAATGGAAAATGTTCTGCAGTGGAACATTTTCAAATCTCGCTCTTTGTATTCATGCCGATGTCGTGGGGTTAATTTTAGAGATGAGTTTCGCAAGGCCGGAGCCTGGTCCTACTGCGCTGCAAAAAAGGTTTTCGTTGCAGCGTTGCTACTTGTTGCAAAAATGTTTTTTTTTTAAAGGATTTACACTGGGGAAGAATCACAGAAAGCCTAAATCCCCTTCACCATTTAAACAGCGTGAGTCCTGCTATAGTGTGGCTCATATTGGAACAAAAACACATACATCAATAAATAAATACATGAACAAATAAATACATTTGCAGACGGATGTAGAACATTGATGACTGTAATAATGTGTTGATACTTTAGGACATGTGTAGATATTTAAGGAAGCTGGTAGAGGGTTCTGTTAC
>OMNO01080406.1:9275-20964 GCA_900303215.1 Trachyrincus scabrus
CAACCCACCAACGCGGAGGTTCAACCCACCAACGCGGAGGTTCAACCCACCAATGTGGAGGTTCAACCCACCAATGTGGAGGTTCAACCCACCAACGTGGAGGTTCAACCACCAACGTGGAGGTTCAACCACCAACGTGGAGGTTCAACCACCAACGTGGAGGTTCAACCCACCAACGCGGAGGTTCAACCCACCAACGTGGAGGTTCAACCCACCAACGTGGAGGTTCAACCCACCAACGTGGAGGTTCAACCACCAACGTGGAGGTTCAACCCACCAACGTGGAGGTTCAACCCACTAATACGGAGGTTCAACCCATTTATTTTGGACAGCCAAGCTAAATTACATGATGCACATAATTATCCATACACCTCAATACAACGTTGTTGTTTTTCTTCAATAATTTAAAATGTTTGTAAAATTAATATTACAATATTACAAATTAATATTTCATACTTAATTATGGTGCATCATATGGATGCTGTAATGACCCAATCCCGAGGGGATCAATAAAGTACAATCATCTAAAGAGACAGCCGATCAGACTCACAGATATCCACCACAGGATACTCAGGTGTGCTGCTGCGTTCCCGCTCTCTGTCCCTCTCCTTCTCGTCTCTGATTGGTCGCCAGGAGCCGTCGGTGAGGTACTCGATCTCCTCAATGTCTTCATTGGTCTCCTTCAGAATCTCAGACAGCAACCTGAAATATAAGGTACACTATAACGTTCAACCAGGACTGCATTTGGTTTGTTCCACTGATTTTTAAATCGTCATCTGATTATTATTTTTAATATAATTTTTAATGACAATGCTTTAGTATTTATGACAGACGCTTTAAGACACAAGTCAGAAAATCGACATGAGATCAAATCAGACAAAAACTAGATAGCACTGGGTTATACTGTACCATACTATGTCAAAAATCACCTCTAAAGAGCATTCAGGATCAATAAGATCCTTAACACACCCAGTTAGACTGCAGGCTGAAATACAGTTGCATAACATGTACGAACAGCTGTACAAATATGCCAAAATGTACAAACACTGAGCCCACCATTGCCATGCAAATAATTGGTTGTCAAGGGAGTCCTTAAAACCTTCTAAAAAGATCTAAACGACGTAAAGCAGTGTATGTTGGAACTTGACGGCAGTGCAAGTGACAACACGTTACAACAGTTTGTGCATATCAAGCGGCCCTAAATCACCCTGACCCATTTAGAGCCATATTTTTTTTTCTACCTGGATTTAACATCCACAGAATTCCCCTAACAGAACATGTGCGAGAAGGGGGAGAAAAAATAATCCTAAAACAGTAAAAGCTGATGCTGTGACTGAATCTCAAGTCTGAGCGTGTCCCGCGTCTCCTCACCCGTCGATGGTGAGCAACTCGAAGGGGGCGGGCTTGTCGCAGACGGGGCAGGTCCACGTGGGCTTCTTCTCGTTCATCTGCAGGAAGAACACCGCGTCGAAGCACTGGAGGTGGGCGCAGGTTAACACTCGACACGGCACGCCCAGCCTCATCTTCACCAACTGGGTGATGGACAGAGACAGAGAGACAGCACTGTTAGCATCATAAGGGAGGATTGTCTCAGGGTTAGGGTGTTGACTCGCAGCCAAAATGTTTCGATTTGAACTCCAATGTCTGCCTGACCGGTAGGCATCCTTGAGCAAGATCACAAGAACTCCTACATACTCCTTGATGGCATGCATCTTAAAAATCACTAAATAGTAGTTTAGCTAGTCGAGAGAGTTTTGTCTGGGGGCGGAAATGTTGCTTACAACAGATCTTGGTCATTAGGTCAAGAGAAGTTGAGCAGAGGAGGGCGGTAGCTCTGGTCAAATATTTGAGCCCTGAAAGAGAAACAAACAAACCGAGAAACTACTCACTGGACAGATGAGAGAGACCCGCAGACCTGTGGTCGCAATTTCACTCTCTGGGTCGAAGCGTAGTTTGTCTTGGACTGGATGGGGAAAAACAAATATTGTTAACACTGGTTAAACTCGAACTTTGTAGTTCTACCATACATGGAATGGAACAACAATAAACAGATATTTCTTCAGCATGAACTTTGTAAGATAAAAATAAAGTGGGCCACAGCAGGTTCTACCTATTGATTTTCCCCATCCAAAGCAGTGGGAGAATCGAACCGAGAGGAAGCTAGTGCTACAGAAAAATATGACTTGAGAACTAGCATGGTGAGAAACATTCTGCCAACATGTCTTCGTCTATTGTCTTCAAGTTGTTGTTGTTAAGCATGAGTTTGCTGCTAAAGTAGTGATTGACATGCTAAGCAAGCATACATCAGTTCCTGCATGTACAGTATTTTCTACCACTGGTCGGAGCTGAACGAATCAATGTTTAAAGTATCCATAAAAAGGTTGACAATGGCAAGACGGATAACCTCTGAAATTCCGACATGCAGAAGCAGATTTTAAAGGGCCCCTACTTTACTACCAGGTGGGATGTTGATTAGCTATTACAAGCAGTTACAAGCTTATCTATCCATCAAACATCTGGGTGGACACTCCCACTTGTGATGTCACTAGAGGGTCGATTTTGACATGTTTTGTAATGGCTAATCGACATCCCACCTGGTAGTAAAATATGGGCCCTTTAAGAAGAACACTCACTGCGCTCGCGGCAACGCTCGGCACTCTCCACAGAACAGAGCTTCAGTTGACTGAAGAGGTCTGCTGAAGTGAACACCCTCACCAGATAGACCGCCACCGAGTACCGCTGGACACACATGGGGAGAGAACAAGCATGAGAACTGGGTGTAAGTTATGGGTATCTTGTGGTAGCAAGTAGTGGCCACCGGCAGGTTAGTTAGAGCAGTTTTGACATGTCTTTGTGTTAAATAACATTTTAACAGTGCTGAAGGCATGTGCCAGAACCTGGACAGCGGTAGCATGTCTCAGTCCTATCTGAAATGTAGGCAAACTGGGCTGGAAGTATTGACAGCATTTCCTCTTGACTCATTGGGATGCCTCTTCATTATTTACAGAGGGATCCCTTGATAAATCAAAATGTTCGTTTCCCCAAACTGTGACGATTAAAAACCCTCATGAAAACAGGGCAAACAACTAAATGCTTACAGCTTACCTCTGTTTACTTCCAATGTGTGCGGGAAATGGGAATGTAGACTACACTAATAGTGATACCATTAGGAACAAATGAAAACCACTGGCATCCACATTACACCTATATTACAGTGTGGCATTTCAACGGTATTCCAACAGTAACCATGCTACAATTGTATTTCCATAAACAACGGAAATACGACATCCAAACACTGAACGTATGGAGACACAAGACACATTTGAGGTAGCCCTTTTGCTCTTCTCCATTGACTGTCAGATGTTAACCGTTGCAGGTCAAATAAAAAAGGGACCAATTTGTTGGAACATTTGTAGTGTGTTTACTTTAATGTGCTTTGTAAAAGCGAGAAAATGAATATGCCTGCTATGATATGAGAGTCTTTTACATTCTTTGACAGGCACGGTTAAGCCCAAGTATCGCATTGCAGTATTGCAGCAGCCAGCAGAAACAAGTCTGCTCAAAACTCAACCAATAACAATGTAGGACCAGATCAGTCCAAACAAATCCAAAACATATAACCCAAATAACCCTATTCAAGTGAAAAGAAAATTTCAACACCCATACCTTACAGAAATGCCGACAAGCGACACAGGTGTGATAAAATGTGTAGTGCAACATTAAATGAAAGAAGAGGCTCACCTTGCCAAAGTTGCCCCAAGTGACGGTGACTCTGTTGCTGACTGTGGAGAGGTGTAACCAGGGAGTGATGTTGACGGGTCGACAGGGCCGCCGGGGCTCCACTCCTGGCTTGTTTGACGGGTAATAGCCCTGAACGCACGGGAAAACATGCCAGCATGTCAACAACCACACTCCCACACTGACTGGCTAAGCAGCATTTTAGTTAATACTCTTCAGGTTGTTTCCAATGGGTCTACAATAATAATAAAAATTATCTGAAATGATCAGCATCTCGAAACATTTTAGTGTGAAGATCCAAGGTTCTGCTGCTTTTGTTTCTTTTTGATGAGGTTGGATATCCAGAGTGAAGATAACTCACTGGTACGTGACAGTAGGACTGGTTGACCTTGACTGCAATATTAGGTGGGTACTGATCTTCCTGGACACCAATAGAATCTGTGTAACAGATTCTGCAGAATATAAAAATGAGGAAAAAGAGGGGGAGAGAGGATAGAGGGTTAGTGCGACATAGAAATGTGTTATTGGTAAGACAGCTACAATTACACTGTGCCCAACAGGCAGGCCGTCTGTAACTGAACATCAAAATATTGCTATGAAAAACAAACACACAAATCAGGAAACCACTTGGCATCACACCACCAGAGGCTTCCTGTTTTGTGTCCAAATCCTGTCTATTTCGACTGGAATGCTCTAGATGTTGAATTGGAAACCTTTATTATTTACATAGTAAGCCATTAGACAGTCCAAATGAAACTTTGCTAGCATGCACTGCGTTGCTGGATTCCATGTCTAAATTGGAGGATACAAATGGAGCAACCAAGAACTTATTTCTTAACAGACAACTATGAGAGAATTTGCATGCGTTTAATAGTTTCCGTGGCATTTATTATCATTAATGTTTTTTTAATAAGGCTTACCTAAGCACGACTTGGATTGATTTTATTCCTGCACGTAGCTCACTGCGGAAGAGATCAGAGGTTATTATAGTTACAATCAGTGACAAAAAACTGAAAAGTAGCTAACAGCACAGAACTAAATGGAAAAGTAAAAAGTGTATTTGGCATACCTGGCATTCCTGATCTGGTCTGCTTGGTTCTGTGTTAACTCAAATATGCACTGACTATCCTGCAATTTCTCATTGTTCTGGGCGACTGAAAAGGGAAAACCAGTCACGACAAAGCCATTACTTGTAGAACAATCAAAATATAAGCAAAACATTATTTAGTAATGCGTGGCTTCATGAATAATCTTTAATATATTCATCAAAAGAGCCACCTCAGGGGATGTTTGCTGCTATTAGCTGAATCCATAGTCACCACCATACATTTGACAATTAACAAATTAACAAAAGGTGCTAATGTTAGTGCCTGAATGTCCATCAACTATTCCGTAGCTCTGTCTGGAGGGACATTGCTCCCAATGGAGGTGAAGGGTACAGCTAATGCTGAGGGCTGGTGAAACCATGCAGGAGAAGGCCTGGTATTAAAACTGACTTGACGACTGAAAAGATCTGGCCTCAAAGTCTCCCGCCATTCAGCCACTATAAAATATCACGAAAGTTAATCAATAAGGCAGCAGTCCATCATCTGGTTTTAAAAGGACCACTCACTCAGCTCTGTTGGTGGCAGCAGTGTTTCCAAGGTTTGGTAGAAGGGCAGTGGCACCAGTTTGACCTCCGCCACAGGTGCAGCAATAGGTTTGGAGATGCCATTGAGGTAGTCTGCGCCCTGAGAGGTGGCAGTAGGAGACGAGCTGAGAGAGGAGTAGGCTACCGGGAGCCCCTCTGGGCGCCGGGCCGCCAGCCAGCCGGACGTCTTGGGGAAGCGTGACTCGTACAGTTGCCTCACGTTCTTCAGCAGCTCCGGGCTGTATTCGGTCTGTACCAGCCTGAGCGCTCGACCCACCAGGTCCTGCTTCAGCCCACTCTTGCTGCGGCCCATCGAGGCCAGCAGCGTCTGCAGGTCCGAGACCCGGAAACTTTTGACCATGTTCTGGAGAGAAGACGAGACCAAACAAGGTGCAAAGTGAGTTGTATATCAAAAAGGGGGGAGTGAGTCATCTGTGTGATCTTATAGCAACATGTAGCTTATTAAAAGCAATGAATTGAATTGTGAATAAATATCACAACTGTTATTGTCATACATTATCATATGGTCATTTAATTAAACATCAATTCACATAATACATTTCCATTGCATTGTCATGTGCAGAACATCATTCAGAGCACTGTTTTATGTAAAAAACAAAAAACATGTAAACGGAATATAAACGCACGCACTGATGCCAAATAATGATCCATAATAACAATATTTTGCGTATCATTCATTCACTCACTACAAGCATCAACCAGAGAACAAACTGAAACGTGAGACAAGCTATTTCTGCTTGTCCGTCAAAGTTTAACAGTACAGCAATTGTTGGTGATTTGGTCTCGACACAAACAAATGCAGACGTAAATAAAAGCTTGTTTTAGGGTTTAGACAGGGTCTCAAACAAACCATACCATTGTCAGAAAGAAAACATGACCCGTATAGGTTACTTGTGACATAAACATATTACAATTCCGTGCTGAATTACACTAATGGTAAACGGTGGGACTTTTTAGTGGTCATGCTGTGCAAAAGAAACATGAGCGGTACTACAGAAGAAACAACCACTTTACTTATATCATCCATGAGACATTTCCAACATAGTCTATGCTAAAATGCTAGCAAGTGCTATTATAGGTTGGGGTGCGATTCGGATTGATGATAAGAATTGATTTGACAGGTGCACAGTAAAATAAACTAACTGACTAGGTTATTGATATCCATAAAGCTATATCCGAACTATCTAGCGCTGTATAGCGAGCTGATAGCATGCTAGGCGCAAGCTACCAAATGTTTTTATGGTCTCATCATTCATTTTGGACTGTCTCTTCCTTCTAGCCAGCGCGATGCTAGCACAGCCAGTGTATACGGCTAGCTAACACAAGCTACCCAGATAGCTGGTGAGGCTACTTCGTATTTTCAGAGACCAAATATTCAACATTTGTCATAGTATTAACTCGTGACCACATTTAGTCTAAACCCATACGCCTTAACGGCAAAGTGGAGCCTGCTTCGACACTCCCGCGTCCCTCTGCTATCAGCCCAGGCGAGCCGAGCTCTACTTGCCATCGCTTCCACCAGTTCGGCCGCCATCTTCGTGCATCAGTACCGCGAGAGTCAGGAAGGATGGCTATTCTTTCACCAATGAGACGCTGTGGTGTCTGCGGTCAATGCCTAGCTACTGCCAATCAGAGGCCATCTCTGCCACATGCCTGGAGCAGTGCATGGAAAGTAGGCGTTACGATCCCATTTTAAAGTTGCAGTACAACTTTTTTTAAATCACTAAGAGTCAGGTCTTTTTTCCAAAACAGGCCTCGGTGTCCACAAATATATAGTTGATAAAAAATATTTAGAACTTATCAGTGAGTTAGTTTTATATTCTTGAGTTATTAAGATCGTGCGTTATAAAAAATGGTAAAATGCAACACCCATGTAATTTATGGTATGCCAACTGGACTGGCTCACGTGGGCTCTCAAGTCCCGTCTGCACGATTTATTCCACTCCATATTTTGCGTTCAACCACTCATCGTCGACTGAATTCTTTGTCTCCCTTAATCAATGACTCAAACTCGTAAAATATATTATTGTTATCTATGCGCATCTTATTATATCACTGTATGGAGCCCCAATGTTGGATTTCAAAGATATGTCAGGTGCTGTTACCGCCCCCTGGATAAACAATGAAATGGGGGAAAACTTATATCTCCTATCCTTACAAGTTAATCCAGTCCTGCTTTTCGAAGAGACTCTTCATGTCTTCTGTAACAGCCAAATTGATACAATACATTTTAATTGAAATGTTTTAAATCTACCATGACGATTTCACTTGCACCTTTGTATGTAGAATTGCGTATATAATTGCATACTTCCACTGTTCCACTGTTATGGGGGGTGTCTTCTTTATTCTTTCTTTCTTTCTTCCTGTCTGTCTTTCCTTTTTCAGAAACGGAACTATTCAAGACTTGCATCGTTGGTAGACAGACACTATTTGTTTCTACTTTAATATTATTTCTTAGAACAAACTGTATTTCAAGAAGTGTATTTCTATTTATGATTAGGTTAGGTTAAAACTAAATACAAAGAGACTCTTTAAGTTATCTTTCAAAGATTTGCACTAAAGAAAACGCTGTCGTTTGAAATACTACAGGACTGGGTATTGTGTCTATTTCAAGTGTCGTTATTTAAACAGAAGGGGGCAATATGGTCATCTAGTTGCACTCAAAGCCAATTACAGTAATTCCCTGTTCACTAAAATAGCATGGAGGTTTTGGAGTCTTTTGGGAATATAAAATGCCTAATTTCTGGATAAGTAGGCTATGATTTTCAATATTTGGTTGAAACGTGACTTCAACAGACTGTGGAAATGCAACCAGCTACGAGAAAGAACCCAAAATAACTAGACAGTCTAGAACCATTTCACAGTTTTTATTTCACACAGCAGACAGACAGTATACAAATACATTTAAAGACATGCAGAATGATTTAGAATAAGTTCAATTAAACTACTTTTAAAATATTATTTATATCTTGGATCCAGCAGTCCTACTATGTTACAGCAGAACTTCTGGGGGAGACTGCACAGAGCCTGTGCCGGAAACCGACAACTCCAAGGGGCAGGGGGTTACACCTTGCTTCCTTTTTCATTACGGAGATATCCTACCGAAGACAACTCATTCGCACGAGTGGATTCAGAAGGGGATTTTAATACATGCATTTCTACAGTGGCCATTCTACACAGTGTTGATTTGAAACCTTTACAGACACCTTTTACAGTTGACTACTGCTGGCTGAGTTTTACGCGTTTACAGATCCCTGCCTGATGATTGGTCGAAACAAATATGAAGCGAAAGAAAGTGAAACGCCCCGTTCACCCAGATTTGAGCTCGTCTGCCATCATTTGTGAGGCTAGTATTACAGTAACAACAAAATAAATCATTATGGAGCCATAATAAATGAATGCTCCATTTGAACTTGTAAGGTAAACCCCATGTAGGCCTACAGACCACCCTGGGAATCTTATTTTTTTCAGAAATAATTGCACAATACTGCATTACTGGCATAGAGTAGACTATATATCAGCCCTTTATTTGTTGTGAACAAGAATTACACTCAGCTATCCGGCGTTTGATGGGACAACATTAAATTTGATTAATTACTGCGTTTTTGTAATTAAAGTAATTCTCCTCATGGCATCCCTGTGGTCAAAACCACTTTAACAGGACAACAGGATGCCGTCTGAGAGACCTCTACTGCAAGCACCCGTCCCTTGCACACCATGTCATATGCTAAATCTGGAGTGTTAAATCTACCGTAATTACAAAGATTTGCTCCGGTTAATAAAAAATAATCCTCCGTCATCGAGACCTCCTGCACGGGCCTCCCTGTGGTCCTCATGTGGTCTCTTTCTGTGAGGGATGAATTCACACTCATATAAATATCCACCTTCTCAACCATAACACACAATCACTCTATTTGGCAGCAATAAGAGTCATTGCATCATTATCCAGTGAGTTAATTAGAGAAAGACATCCATTGAGGTTATCATTTTATTGCTAACGGAAAAGGCGGCATTTAGTACCTTGTGCCTTGACATCATCTCCTCAAGTTGAGCTCTTGTCGCCGGTAAGAACGTCATGCTTAACAACACTCGAGGAGCTCATCTTTGTCTGTGAACTTGATCTTGTCAAAGACGTCCACGAGGCAGAAAAAGAGGGACGCTGGGCCGTCTGTTTCAAGAAAGCTCCTGTGCTACTTCCTTTAATTCTCTGAAATGCACACATACACCCTGGAAGAGTTTTGAAGCGGACATATTTTGTATTACTTGGTAGAATTATTTGAAGACGTGACAATGGAGGACAGGCACAGCATGGGAAAAGACCGACTTGGACTGAGCTTCACGATTGACTACCTTCTTCACAACAAAGGAGCCAAACGTTCCAGAGAAGAACAGCTCATAATCCCACAACAAACAGTAAACACACGTGCTCTCGACCATCGGAATCAGCAATCTAAAGAGGCGGGGGTTGACCCTGATGAAGAGGAGAAGAGGCCACAGGGGTCGGATGAGAAGAAGGGGCAGATGAAAGTCAAAGAAGATGAGGGGGGATGTAGACCAAGGGCATGAGGGGGAGGAGGCTAACACCACCTCGATCTGCAGCATCTCAGAGAAATCCGAGGACAAACCCACCCAGTCCTGCATTGCTCTCATCTCTATGGCGATCCTAGCATCAGAGGAGGAGAAGTGGCTGCTGTGTGACGTCTACCAGTGGATCATGGGTCAGTATCCTTACTTCAGGAGTGAGGTATGTCTGGGACACTGTGCGTCGTTAATGAGTGCAGGCCTGCGTGGCCGTGGGGGTTGCAGCGTGAGCAACATTAGAGATTTCAGATTTTCACTCTGATTTGAGCTGATTGTGTAAAGGCATATGACCTTAGCTTGCCTTGACATGGTGTCGTCGGAATTTGAATAAGATCCGTAAGTAACTTGTGATATCATTCTGGAAAATGATGTATAGAAACTGAGGAAGTAATCAGGGTAAAATATAATTCACCCTCATTTAAATAGAAAAGAGGAAAATACAGAAGACGAGCAGCCATTTTGGCATCGTGGTTGACCCAGTTGGTTGAGATAATCATTTGGCCAAGAAGGTTCACATAGGAACGCTTGATCACATTGTTGTTGCCAAAGTCAACAAACAAAGCAATCCTGTTGCTAGGTTGGAAACAGTTTCCTGCCTTTACCAGGTGCGAGAACAGATTGGTGGGCATAGGTGAGTGGATTAAGGTTGATCGCTGGTAACCGGAGGTGTCGTGTCGTGACACGCTATCACGCCCCCAGCCAACAGTACAGTGTACTTAACACACAACTTAGAGGACTTATGTTGCTTGTATCGCAGAAGCACCCCGTGCTAGCTATTCGTTCAGGTTGACAGGGATCAATTTTGGGATATTTAGCCGGATTTAAACGGCTCTACTTGATCCTCACAAGATAAAAAGTGGAGGAACAGCGAGCGTCACAACCTCTCCCTGAACGAGTGCTTCATCAAGGCCGGCCGCAGCGGTAAAGTCCCACCCGTCCAACTATCAGGACTTCTCCAACGGAGACTAACACTGCCGCAGGACCCGAGGCAGGGTGCGAGGACAGCTGTCCTACATCTCTCTGGGCTCCCCATACTACTCCCCCGTACTACCTGCCTCCAAGGCTCTGCTGGGGGTGGCCTGGTGCCCACGCCAGGGTTGGCCTCCATCCAGGCCTTCATGCCGCCGCACCATGATCAGCAGTAGATATGAATGTCTGATGTTGATATTGGACATAGACAATGGAGCGCACGGCTCACACACACAAACACATGCACGCAGGCATGCATGCACAAAATACAGACACACACACTGACAGTAATCCAAATGCAGTGTTCTTGTATCAGGTTCCAAACACAACATGTATTAAAGCACTTGCAGAGATTAGATTAGAATAATGGAATCATATCTACTGCTGCAAACAGAAATCACGCTCTATCACATTAAACATGAATGTATGTGTGTTAATACGTTATGTAAATACTGTGGCAGTTTCCCCCTGCCACATGCCATCTTCTATGGCTTTCCCGGGCTTCTCCCACAGCAGGACACAGGCAGTTGAGGAGTAAACCGGTTTATTGTTAGGTTGTGGTAGTCTGAACAACAGAGCAGGTGGTACATGCTAGAGCTCCTCCTGAGTGTGTTTGCTGGTGGCTGGTTTAACCTGTGGGCCTGATTGGCCAATGCCCCACAGGTGTGCAGCCTCACCCAGTCCCAGAGTCTAATCAGTCTAACTCCGACCAGGTGAGGCTGCTTAAACCAGCCACCAACAACACACACT
>OMNO01080407.1:0-11178 GCA_900303215.1 Trachyrincus scabrus
ATTTGATGCAGAAGTATACATGTATTTGATGCAGAAGTATAATGGAATTTGATGCAGAAGTATACATGTATTTGATGCAGAAGTATACTTGTATTTGATGCAGAAGTATAATTGTATTTGATGCAGAAGTATACATGTATTTGATGCAGAAATGTAATTGTATTTGATGCAGAAGTATAATTCTGAGCTGCTGTCTATGCGTCGCTGGCTAATTCCTAGATGGCTTTGTGTTGCTGGCTATACGTGACAACCTACAGTCACCGTAGCTTTGTGACTTAACGGCTAAACGTTGCACGATCTGTTGACTTCCTCTGCGCTAGTTGTTGGTCATTCATTCGTGGGTCATTAGTGGCGTACATTACACTTATTTTAAAGCATACATCTTCCCCCAAAACACTGTGATTGCGATACATTCTGCTCACAGAAAGTGTAGAACATATGCAAAATAGGGAAGATACCATTTAGAAACTGTCAAAATCAGCTGTTAAATATGGACATTGGAACACCCGTGTACTAATAAATACAGAAATAATTAAATACAAAGCTACACAGCTATTTGAAATTGCTATGGACATTTATTTAATTATTTCTTCATCAATTTATAAATGCATTATTTTAATTTACATTTAGTTCAAGCATTTTTCCAAATGCGGCATACAAAATCAAACAGTTATAACTATAACCGCCCTGATCACCCCAGATTGATGTCCTCATTACATATCACACAATATACATCAACAGTCATATTTAATAAGAAATTGCTAAATGCATAATGCAATTATATATGCTCTAAATAGTCTAGATGGTGTGGTATGATTCCCATAGCTCTAGAAATGTTATAATATAATTTTTATTTGGGTAATCTGTGTTAAGTGGGGTTGTGCTTCTATACATACACTTAAAGCGATTGTATCAAAGTATTTCTGAGCATTAGGGCAGAAGTATTTAAATAGATGTGGCTAAACAATCAAAACAGATAACAATTTTAATTCTGTCAATATCATAATATTCACAATATATTAGATTCAACAGCTATTGAGCTATTATGTAACAAATTAGCAAGCAAAGGTTTATAATAGTACTAAACTAGTCATCAGATAATAAATAAAGATCCTAGAAAAACAAATCCGATAAAAGAATCTTCTTCATCTTATTATCCAATATGCCACCGTTTTCTTACACAAGTGGTCTCTGGTAGCAGAAGAAGTTCCTCCTCTCAACACACTTTCTAGCTCGCTTGCCTCTCTCAGACAGCGTCCCACAGCCCATCCCGGTGGCTGGGCACACAGGCATGGAGGCATCCGGTTTCGCATCCAACCACAGCCACCGGCTAGCCAGCCAACGTAGGCCGACCCACACCTCATCCGTCTGGGCCTCACTGACAATGCTCTGGGCGTATACAAATTCCTCTCCAGTGTTCAAACTAAGAATATCAAACCTTGGATTTCTGTAGAATGGTCTCTTTGTGCCCACTGTGAGGCCCCTGCAGTGATCAAGAGCTTCATCCCAGGTTTTGTTCTCCTTCACTAAAATGAGGTTGTTCCTCTGACAAATAACCGATTGCTTTGCAAAACAATCGGTGCCAATGAACTGAGCCGAATCGATACGCAGAGCAGCACAGCTTTGGGGACCAGGCTGTCCGGCCTCCCACCTCAGGTGGCTTCCCACCTCACCGTTAGTCCATCTCCACACATTCAGGTCATCGGTATCCGTATGAAGACCGACCCAGCATCCTTTACTTTGAGTCAACATGCAAACACTTAATACTTTCATGGCATCTGTATTGTTCCTCACGATGGGTAAATCAGTATGTCCCAAAAAATTTCGGGACCTGCAGAATCTTCGGGCATCCTCCCAAGTCAATGAAACTGATGTATAATGCATCACTTTCAGTAACGGAGAGGCCTCAGCGTGAGGCGGACGGCCGATGGGAAGCGTGAGAACGAAGAGGAGAATCGGGTACTTGGTGAATGTATTCTCCATGATTGTTCTCCAGATTCAAAGTTGGAGCGATCTGACCTCCTGTCCTGTGATGAAGGTTGCTTGCCCAGACGAGCAAATCAAAATGTGTTCTTCACCATTTCACTGCGGTGCTTAAATAGTCTGATAGAGAGAGAGAGAGAGGGATAGTACTTTATCCCCCTGAGGGGGATCTAGTGGCATTAAACAGTATTAGGGCTGATCTCAGGCTGCATGAGTAGGCAAAACATTGCTATAAACCATGGGATGGTTGACTCAAACTTTGCTTCAAGGTCATATATTTACATATTTAAAGAGTGGAAGTTACATTATTAGGCGCCTGGCATCAAGACACAGGAGGCAGAATGGACCTTTACTTTAATGGACCATAGGTTTTAGACAGATTAACATTCAGCACCATGAGTATGTAAGAGTAGGTTGGGAATGGGCGTGTGGTCTGAAACAGTGCTTTCAGGAGTAGCTTCAGGTCTGAAAGATGTAGTTTATCTGAATACTATGTATATATTCATTACAAGGCTGATGCATTATGATTCTTACAATTTTCATATAGCAAGATAATGACAACATGACACAAAAAGAGGACATCCTGTATAATTAGAATGCAGAATGTAAATGTTTTCTGAAACTTGCCAAATAAAAAAAAACTTTCCATCCTGTTTTTGATGAAAATTAAATTAAAGTAACTTAAAGGACAACACCGGTCTGTGATCAAACCATCATCGTCATTTATCTGAAACATTTCACTAAAACATCCGTGACCAATATAATTTGGCAAAATTACTTCCTTGTACCGATTCAGCCGAAGAGCATTTAGCGGGCACGCGCTTGCCACAAATGTATAATACTGTAATATAGCACTTTGGTCTCTTGGAATCAATGTGCGTCGGTCAATACAGAGTTTGTGGATAACATAACAGTCAATCGCCATACAAGTACTTCGCAAAATGTCTTGTCATGAAGACCAAAGTGCTATATTCACGCACACGCTAAATGATGTTCGATCACAGACCAGTAGTGTTCTTTAAGAGCATTTGGTTTGGTTTCCTTCCTGGGGTGACTTCACATCCAGGTTCTTAAATGCAAAATAAAACACAAATCTCAAAAATCTCTTTTGCATTCTGACCGCCGATCCTGATCCACAATTTGGATCAATGGCCTATCAAATAGGGCAGAGTAAGGACAGACAAACTGACAACAATGAAATAGAACAAAGTAAACCAAAGTATGCAATAGGACACACAGTAAACAATAGCATTTAAATTCCAAAAATGGATTGCGAATGAGGCGCGCTTTTCACAATTCCACATTTTCACTGTTTGGCTCACAGAGTCACTGCGGTCACTATGAATCCAATGTGTTCATCATAACCATACCTCTCATGCCAACCACAACTCAGTCTTATTTGCAAGCCAGCTTGGTTTGCAGTTTCATTGAAAGAATATTGCTGATATATGAGTTGAGGCTTCCCTGGGGTAGCTGCAGCCATGTACAGTTTACTTTACCCAATCAGATGCACAGTTCCAATGCATTGACCAATCAGACGTTTGGGTGTGGCACGTCTTATCCTTAGTCTGTACTTAGATTAGTGTGTGTGTGTGTGTGTGTGTGTTTGCGTGCGTGTGTGTGCTGGTAAATGTACCGTCGCTGCATCCTGGGCTTTGCACCGCCCACGACAATTGTGATTGGTTTAAAGAAATACAAACAAGGCAGAGCGTTTTTTTCCCCTATCCCCGAATGATAATGGGTTCAGCCAGAACTTTCTTCAGCGCTGGCACAGCGCTAAAACCAAGTGTGGAGATAGGTCTGGCTATGAGAGACTAGGGTCACACAGCCCTGCTAGAGGTGGCCTCTTTGCGTCTGCCATCTGTTCCAGAGACTTGAGGTGGCGTTCTCCTGTTAGGCATCTTGACTTCACATTGGGGATCAAACGCAGAAGAGTCAAACACCAGTATCGTGTATTGGCTATCGCCAATACACTATCCTGCCCCCCATAATAATATTGTTTATCATTACTGTGAGTAATAATAAACTCTCCCGCTTTCACTCCCTTTCCCTCTCTCTTTCTGTCTATCTATCCCTGTCTGTCTGTCCCTCCCCCCTTTTTAATCTCTCTCTATATGTCTCTCTGCCGATATCTCTCTCTGCATCTCTCTATATGCCCCTTGGCCGATATTCAAATTCAAATGCAAAAGAGCTTTATTGGCATTGAAAATAAACATTCACATTCACATTCCCAAAGCAATGCACATCTCTCTCTCTCTCTCTCTCTCTCTCTCTCTCTCTCTCTCTCTCTCGGCATGTCTCAAGGCTGCTTACTGGGCGTATTCTTGCTCTTCTTGGCTTGCCTTTAGAAGCTGCACAAATCAAATGCTCTGCTTCCACCCAAAGCCATTAGGATATATACCTAGATCTAAAGATATATAGGGGCTACATGAGCATCCCATCAGGCTGACAATGTTACAATCTCAATCGATCTACATTTGAAGTGAAAGCTTAGATCACGTGATCCTCAATCTATCAATAATGAGTCAAACAAGTCAACCAATAAAATGAATAAGGATTATTTTAATCAATGCTCGTCAGTACAACACACACACACACACCATTGCCTTTCTTTTACGCTGGAGACATGCACAGGGGTACGCACGCACACACGCACACACAGACACACACACACACACACCATGACCTTTCCCTTACGCCAGGAAACATGCAGAGGGTAAAACACACACATTCAGTCACTCAATATAATCCGTCATTTTGTCCCAAGCGTTTTACTGCTACCGTACACTTGAGGCCATTCTAGAAACATACGGACTCCCACTAAAGCAAGCAGCTGTCCAACACGATACAACGCCTTCGAAGAGACAGCCCCGTTTCCCCTGGGCTCCCAGACAGCAGCCAGTCAGGGAGATGTATACTAGACTGTGTGTGTGTGTGTATGTGTGTGTGTGTGTGTGTGTGTGTGTACTAAATAAAGTCATTAAACTAAGTAAACCGCTTTGTTTTTCAATATGACGCGTATGTTTGTTTGTATGAGCACGCATGGGCTATAACGGTGTTAGTGGTGGTTTTGTGTGTGTGTGTGTGTGTGTGTAAGACCAGGGTGGAATTGTCTCTCGCATAAAAACCCACCATGTTGGACCGACTGGATCGAGACGACATGACGGTGGCCTACAGTGACGCCCAGACAGGAGGGAAGAGATGGATGGTTGATGATAAATGACCTTTGTAACACACTACCCTTTCTCTCCGCCACTGTACCGTGCTGCGTACTTCTACCAGACCGCACCCCCCCCACCCCAATTGCTTCAATTGCTGAAGCACATCAGCCAGACACCTACACTTGGGTTTACTTAACACCCTTACTGTTTTGTTCATGTGTCATCCAAAGTGGCTGACAGCGATTTCAGGTACATCATCGTCATTTCAATCAGGAGAGACCCGTATGAAAACGAACAAGCTGATTGTGTGGAGTGTGTGGTTGGTGGCTGGTTTAAGCAGCCACCAACTACTCACCGAGTCAGGCTGACTAGACTCTGGGGCTGGGTGAGGCTGCACACCTGTGGGGCGTTGGCCAATCAAGGCCCACAGGTTAAACCAGCCACCAGCACACACTCAGGAGGAGCGCTAGCATGTCAGCACTTACCACCTACTCAAACCATTCTCAAACTCTGCAATAAACGGGTTTAATCATAATCTACCTGATGTTGGAGGAGCCCAGAACAGCCGCTGTAGTGGCATGTAGCAGGGTCGACTGCAATCAGATGTGCAGCCTGCGGTGCGGACATTGGGGATCAAACCCGGTACCTTTTGGCTGGGAGGCAAACACACTACTAAGCACGCCACACCATCCCGCCCCAGAAATTAAACCACATTTTGGCAGAGGAATCTTACTAAGGAGCAGAGTTATGGCAGTGAACTTTATTCACAGCTGCAGTTTGCAGCAATCTGCTCCCCCTCTGTCGCTGTTTGTACATCCCCAGCAACGGGTTACATGAAGAGGCTTTTCTCAGCTGTAGCAGGGAGCGGATACGAGCTCCTAATATGGTCATAATGGACCTGACAGGAAGAGAGTCCAATGAATTAAGTATGGGTGACCTTTTTTTGGGTTGCTTTTCAACACACATCACTTGTTGATGAATGTTTCTTACATTGGTACAGAGAAACGTCATCTGGGATCCAGCAGTTCTACTATGTTATCACAGAACTTCTGGGGGGGAGACGGCACAGAGCCTGGGCTGGAAACCAGAAACTGCAAGGGGCGGAGTTACGCCTTGTTTCCTGTTTCGTTCTGCAGATATTCTACCGAAGAAAACCCGTTCGCACGGGTGGATGAAGCTACCGTAAGGGGATTTTAAGTGTATTTCTAAAGGGTCTACACGGTGTTGATTTGAAACCAAATTAAAGTCTGATTTGTGAGACTAGGAGAGCAGCAAACAGAGAGCTTCTATTGATGTATTCAGGTCCAACACGCCAGGCTGCAGTAGAGTAGCTAGGATGGTGAATGCTTCTTGTTGAATATATGCAGCAAGAGAGTGTTGCTCCGTCAGCTGGTTGGCTGTAGAGGAGGTGAGAGGGTCAAGCAGAGTGTCAGCAGCCTCGCTGTGCAGAGAGAGCACTTTATCTTGGTCCCAAACACACAGAGAGAGAGAGAGACAGAGATAGAGAGAGAGAGAGAGAGAGACAGAGAGGAAGAGGAAGAAGAAGGAGAAGAGGAAGAACAGACAGATGGAGAGCGAGAGACATACAGAAGAGAAGACAAGAAGAAGAGACAGAGAGGATGTGTTTCTGTAATCTAGACAGCTGATTCTGTCTCTGTTCAAGGGGCCTCCGGGGCCCTCCTGTCCTCTTGGCTCTGACATCACTCGTCCAGATGCCCCGTCCCCCCCGGCCCGGTGCACAGCAATCAATGTGCTTCAGCTCTAACTCCGCCCTGCAACCTGCTGCCTGGGACACAAATCAAACGCACCCTTCAGGTGTCCACACCCTTCTGTTTATTGTTGTTTATTTTGGCTTCTTTGCAAAAGTGATGCATTATTATTATGAACTAAAATCAATAAGACAGTATTGATATTTATCACACCGCCTCTGATTCTCAGTTCATAACCGTGTGTTTAGGAAGCAAAGTGAAGCCTAGTTACAACAACACTCTCTTAGAACAAGAGAACAATGTGGAACATTCCACACATAGTATCTTCTGAATCATCAATAGTGCTGGGACGATGAGTTGATTTATAGATGTATAGAAATATATCGAGAAAAATAAAATGTATTGATTACATACTTTGATAACCGATTCATAAATATTGCTTATACTTTCTCCTGAAATTATTTGGTGGCTTTTCTGTCATTTCAGATCAGTATGAAATGAATCATTTAGTTTTTCTTGGCAGCGTGTCGGACAAAGCAAGCTAATTACAGACTTCACTTTGTGCTCTGGTCACTGGAGACCAAATTATTGACTATCGATTAATCAAAGAAAAAAGGACAAGTTGCATCCCCTAATCAGCAACTTCATCTTCTCCTTGTTGCATCATTAATGATGACGGTGAACACCCCTCCACAGCCTTCAGAGATGTTCAAGTGTCTCTGTTCTTATTAATGTTGTTATAGCCGTGTTTTCTTATTATTATTTTACACAATATATGAAAATACACAACCACAGCATCTGCTTATCAATTCAAAACCATGTTAGAACAACACAGACATACACGTACAGGGATGTGAACAATTTTCATGGTTGAATAATCGTTGGGTGGTATGAGCGAATAATCGATTATTCAGACTTGCCGACAGGGCCAGAAATGAACACCTTGCAGGTGGCGTCTCCCTCACGCATTAAATTCAACTTCTCATTTGTCGCCGCCAGTTTGAGTCGTTTCGTTAAGCCCAAAGCATATACTCCTGCCTATTATTTCCCCATGTATCGAACATCGAGTGGAAGATATCTATAAAAAAAACGTTGACCACTCACCGATACGACGTCCCTACATAGACGGTGCTTTGGGTTTAATATTTATGTAAGGCTTTGGGTATTCAATATGATGTGAAGCAGCATTCCACTGTTAATAAAGTTACACAGTTCAGCCAACTGGTTTTGCTCAGTTACCGTAAAACCTCAACTAGAAGCCCAGGCTTCTATTTGCTTCGATCATTATCAACACCCGACCTGTATTTAGGACAGGTTTCTACTCTTTTAGACAGTGAAAAAATAGCATAGATTACTATGTTTAAGATCATAGAAGACATACTAACACATTTTTAAAAATTACTTTAACCCAAAAGATTGTATGCAAAGAAAATAAAAATAAAAAGTTGTTGACCCAAAAATTAAAAACCACCATGAACAAATAATCGATGAATCGATTATTCTGTCACACCCCCAATACACGTCCGTGTTCTTTTAGTCCAAAACAAATATGCACCTCTTAAAAGTCTTAAAATGCTTCCTATATTACAGTCAGAAGACACTTTACCAGATGTGTAATGAGGCCAGGAGTGACCCTCAGATCAGAGACCCAGGCTGTCTGCTGCCTTTCACACTTCAGACCGAATATTAACCACCTCAGGATCTGCTGCAAAGGTCAGCGCTGACATGGACGAGCGACGTTTGAAGAAACAACATTCGGAGGACTGCGTTTTATTCAGTCCCATATTGTGACCGATGCTGGTTTGTTTGTTTTGTGGTTTAACTCCAGTGCTGCTTCACTAAAAAGGGCAGGTGGACAAACAGATGATGGGAGGGATGAGAGATGATGTTGGTGGTGGTGGTGGCAGTTCAGGGAGCAGCTAGCCTACAGCTAGCCCTCAGGGTCTGGTTATAATATGTTTCTGGGGAGGATATTAGCACTGTAGCTCTATTCTCCAAGTTGTAAGTTATAAAAGATAAAAGAAAACTCATGAATACATATGATATATAAACAGTATATATATATATAGAAACACATGAAAATGAGCACACGCACACACACACACGCACACACCAACACATTCCTATAACCACTCACACACACACACAGCAACACATTTGACAGAGCTGATAAAAGGAGATTAAAAGGCCTTTTTAACCCTCTTAGCGGACAGAGTGGGGCTGAGGATGACTCAGAAACCAAGGGCGACGGAGCACTCACACATCAATGGAGATTAATGAACAGTATTCCTAAAGACTCTCTCTGATACACACACACACACACACACACACACATCATCCCAGGCCGTGCACAGTCAGCAGCGACATACACACACAAGCCCCCATCTCATCTTTAAGGTTGTTATCCAGCCATCACAAGTAATTAAGACACGACGGGGGAACGAACAGACGGATTCCCGTGAATACTGGAGGCTAGGTAGGTATGACGAGGCTTCTGGGCGTCGTATCGCTGAGATGAGATAAGATGACATAAGATGATGACCGTGGTGACGCTCTTAGCACGCGATGAAGAGCTAATAGTAAGATGAGATGAGATGGGATACGAGTACACACTGTGAAAGAGTGGAGGGAACTTCCCAACAGAGTAAGATAAGATATAGATAAGATATGACTTGATTAGGGGTGTGCGGAAAAAATAGTTTCACGTAAGAATCACGATTCTTATCTTCTATGATTCTGAATCGATTCACAACTTCCAAAAATGTATTTCCTTTTTGTCTTAGGTTTGCTTTTGTGTGTTTACATTATTGCTCAGTTGAAGTAACTTTTCTAATATAAAAACTACATAATCTTATATACACTTTAGTCTGCTTTCTTGCCATAATTTGCCACATCGCCTTTCTTAGCGCACAGCGGACTGGAGTAGATCCTGAAATTAGTACCCCTATGAACTGAATCAAAATCGAATCGTGAGATACCGAAAGATTCAAACTTCCTAGACCTCGATCGATCCCAGAGGCAGAACTTCTCTCACATCGAAAGAGAGGTGCAGGAAGGAAGCATTCTGTAAGAAACAGGACTGACATAATCGAGAGCTCAGAGCTGTAGGTAATTAAAGAGCATGGAGGAGCATGGAGGAGCATATAGTAGCGCAGACTCCAGCAGCTTCGCCCTGGTTGTAGAAGAGTTACTCCATCAAAGCGTTCAAGGGATATGAGGCACAAGTTTTCTTTTCACCGTTAAAAGTGGTTCTGAAAGCACCCTGGGGCTAGAACCATCTACAAACGCAAAGAAATCTACATTCATGTAAAAGCTCGGGAAAAGCGTCTAATCATGTTTCTGTTCGGTTGTCATGCCAGTCGACAGTCAAACGCAGCACGCAAAACACAGTACATACACATACACGTACGCATATATATATAGGCTAATGTGTGCCACACTCAATTATACTGCGTAGCCGTTAGCAAAACAAGGCTACAATGGGAGTTGGAACATTAGCTTTTTGGCCTTGAATGGAGAATGAGACTGAAATACAATTTTCTCTCTTGCTCTCTCGCTCCCTCTCCTCTGACAACAACAACTGTCAGAAGCAATGTCATTGGCAAACTGAATTAGCAGAGCGAGAGGTCATGGCTGCTTGGGAGATGACGCCATGTCAAATTACTGTGACAAGAACTTTGGAAAAGAGGTTTTTAAACCGAGAAGTGGATTAGCATACAAAGTGCCTGAGGTCATATCTCTTTATTCAGAAAGTCTTCCCCACAGCAATGGGCCGAGTTTAAGAACCACGCAGGAATCATTTGGACTTTAGTCATCATTGATATTCATGTTCTGGTGGCCTCGCCCGTATTTATCGGAATTACATTGAGGATGAATGGCCAGGAGAGCGGAACGAGAATCAATTGAACTGCAGGAGTTGTAATGTCTTGCAGTTGAGGATTTATAGTCATTTTAGAGCACAAAAACACACAAGCTTGGATGACAAGCATGTGAAGTCACTATGGGTGGTTTTAAACCTTTTTCCAAAATGGTTTCCACAATGTTACAAACTTCGGAATCAATCAGGAAATGAGCTGCAGAGGTCCAATCTCCAATCTCCCCATCCCGGTGAAAGTAATCGTAATGCAACAATTGACACCATGAACAGTAGTGTTAATATTCTGGGCAGACACAGCAGTTATGGGCGTCATGATTCATGGATAGTACCTATTCTTTCGGAAAATTAATAAGTAATAAAATGGCTCCCAAGGGTTTTGCAAGGTTTAGTTGTATCCAAAAGTAAAAAGAAATTGTCATTTCTTTTTTAAAGCACATCTGGGGGGGGG
>OMNO01080424.1:6278-16906 GCA_900303215.1 Trachyrincus scabrus
GTTGAGTTTGTAGTCGTCTGAACAACAGAGCAGGTGGTACATGCTGGAGCTCCTCTCGAGTGTGTGTGCTGGTGGCTGGTTTAACCTGTGGGCCTGATTAGCCAATGCCCCACAGGTGTGCAGCCTCACCCAGTCCCAGAGTCTAATTAGTCTAACTCTGACCAGGTGAGGCTGCTTAAACCAGCCACCAACAACACACACTCCACAGGGATGTATTCCTTCACGATGTGATTAGTAATTGTGGGAGTACCTTCTGTTTATTACTCGGGACGTAGTAGTTCTAATATTAAAGGAAACCTATTGTATAAGTTTTAACATTAAAACGTCTTCAAAACAATGATTCTGAAATGTGGGTCAATCCATCATCTGTAGTGTGATATCCAGCCCTGATTATCATTCCCTTCCAACCACTCTCTCCTTGGTGATGGTCTTTCGGGAGATTGTACAGCTATTTCTGCGTTCTTTTTTTTGGAATTTATTACACAGTGGATCAAATCGGCTGCATTTTCTCAGTAGCGACTTTATGCCGGGACTGTAGAGATGTGGCAGGATTCATATTTCAAGTTTCCACTAGGGTTCGACCGACATCGATTTTTCGGCACCGATATATTATTGACTGAGGCTGTTGATACCGATATTCCATGCTGATATTTCAGATTGTTAAATGCAAAACAAATTATGCCAAATAGAAAAACAATGAAGGAAAATAAATAATTTAATGGCTAGACTCTTACAGCCATAAGAAGCACTTTACTTAAAGTTTTCCTGTAGCCAGGTGCAAGGATCAGATATAAAAGAGCTTATTTTATTTTGCCCGTGAGTGAGTAGAGTGATTTAAAAGTTACATCAGTTGAGTTCAATGCCATCATCATGATTTAAGTTTCTTCTTGTGTGTAGGACCACATAGACGAGTTTGAGAGGTTAATGGTAGTCACATCCTGCTACACAGCAGATGCACAGCAACAGAAAGATGTCATTTTTACATATTAAAGCTGGAGCTGCAACTGTTTATTGTGGGTCTCTGAACATAAAGTAAACTTCAAGAACAGGACAAGGTCACTGGAGTGGAGCACTGCCTACCCACACTTGAATGAGCCGTTGTGTCAGAAGACTGGGGTCTTTGTAGAGTGAGGAATGTCGTACATAACATAATTGATCAAATCTGAATTGTTCTGGAAGTGAGCGGAGGTTTGAAAGATACCAGCTCAGCCAACTGAAACCCTTGCCCAGAGCCAATGAAAAGCCGCCAGAGACAACACCTCTCTCCCTCCATACTAAACCTTATCTCTGCGGTGTTAGTCAGCTGCTTCTTTTGTATGAATTTCCATATTTCTATTTGACATGCTCACTCTCACACATGCATGCATGCACACACACAGACACCGCATGCCATACATTTATGTAGGCCCAATTAGGTGTGAACCTAACCTGGGAAGACATGACTAGTGTCAAATGGTAGAAATGTTTGACACCTTACAGTACTTGTTCTAGCGACGCTTTGCTCTTTATGCACACCAGCGAGCCTGACAAGAATGAAGCCAAGCCGGAGCTGGGAATTTGAAACATTCTTGCTGGTGTTTAGTTTTTAGTTTTACTTTTTCTTTCAGCCCTGGTTTGTTCCTTAGCAGTCATTATGAAAATAGCTTAAGTGGAAAGTACCTCTGACTTAGCCCCGTCTGTAATCCATGCTTTGCTTGACCAAATCCATGTTTTAATTGATTGATGATTTAATGATTTAGTAATTACATTATATCATATTAATAGTAATACTATGAGTTACTAATACTAACATAGTACGGGAAACTCTTTTTTTCATAGTATATAGTGATTGAATACAGTCATTTATATAGTATACCATAGTATATAGTACATTTCTGAGTACAGCACAGCCACTTCTATACTACAATAGTATATAGTGAATCTCTTTGAGTACAGTACAGCCACTTCTATACTACCATAGTATATAGTGAATGGGTACACCCACAGGCAGGTAACTTCTGTGCTGAAAAGCCAGACAGGAACACACCTCTCTCCCTTCTGGAATGCTGAGAATGTGGTGAAAGTTCCATCACCCCGCCCACCAAAAGAGGCTAACGTGTAGTTTTCCTTTTGTCATCGTTAAAACACTCCTCTCTATAGAGCTATCGTTTGGTCAATATTTCTACACAATCGGCAAATGACACAATCGGCCCTGCCCTAAACAATAGCCTAACAAAAACACAACTAAATACGTCACGTTTCAAAATTTCACATTAAAATTGCAGTTTAAAAGTGTGTCCTGTTAGCTCTGCAACAGTAAAAAGCAGGTAAAAAAACAGCTTGACCAGCTGAGCTCCGGTGTGGGTGTAACGCACATGGACTGTATAAAATACAGATTAAAACTTACTTTCGATGTGTGTGTGAATCAGTGGAAACTATTGCAGACATTTTTTTATTATTTTCTTTAAGAAAAAAAGCGCCTACAAAACGAGTACTCGCTGAGATTTGGACCGTGTATTAGATTATAATCTTTTGGTATTTCTTGCATCCCTAGCGTAGAGAAATTGTCTCGCGTGTTTAGCGGCATCTGATCGGCTCTTCTGATCGGCCTTTATAGAGACCACCAATCAAACTATTTAGAACGAATATCGGCTGAAATCGATCGGTGGCTGATCGATCGGAGCACCCCTGCTATATTGTGCAAGGCTCTCATCAGCCTCAGAATGTATTGTTCTGTTGACGTCTCCATGTTCTGACTTCACTTGAGAGAGGTTACTATCCCTTTACTATGTAATAGCACTGCCTGTTAGACTGGCCTCATGTTGTTCAGAACATCAACTACTGCAAGTCCATAACATCCTCTCTTCTTAAAGCCTATCAGTTACGCCCACCTCTTGTTGTCCTTTTGAGTTGCCATCAATTATGTGTTGAGTCCTTTAGATTCATTTAGACTTGCCAGTGCTCACTCTCGCATTCAGGCACTCAGTTCATGCAGTTCATGGAATAGAGATGCCATTTATATAAGAGGTTTGTACATTTGATGACACTGTCCCAGACCCATGTCCACACCTCCATGCCCACTAGACCTTACATGGACGCCCCGTTATTCAATCTCCCTCTGGTCGCCATGGTGTTAAGGACAGGGGTCACGACCCAGGGAAGTGACTCTTTCTGCCTCCTGTCTCTTGTTCATGAGGCTTCACAGTGGAGGCCCAGCTGTTCAGTCTGTCCAATTCATTCTGAAGGTATAGAATAGCAGGCCCTCAATGGCTCATTTCAATGGACGGGGACTTTCAGGGAAGGAATGATGGGGTATTTTTTTGGTGGGTCTGTTGAGTCAATTCTGAGACTGAGGAGTCAACTCTTCTGATGGCTGAAAGAGGTTGCATGCCACCAGTTAAACTTTCAAATTAACTCAAATGGAATGGTTAAGAAACAAAGCCAAGAGTGCTTCCAAAGCAATCCGTCATTTCCTTAGTGACTTCCTGTATCGTAGACTGCCTGCTTGCAGTGTTCACAATGGCTTGCTGATGCATTGTATTTGGTATACCAAACCTTTTACATTTTTACATGAACGTCGTCTGTGCACAATACACCAAGAAGGGTTGTCATCCGTACGTGGCTTCCAGATTCATTACATTTAAAATTCTGATTTTCTTTTATGTCCATGGCGTAAATTAATATGTTCATTACTTTTATAATTTACCGGTGACTTTAGAATCCCTACACGGTAGACCACCGCAAGTATATGATTTGTCACCATGATATATACAAGACAGGTTTTACTACAGCATCAACATAGTAGCAGAGACTGACTAGAATGAAAGCCATTGAACCATCCCCCCATGACCATCACATTGCTATGATTAGCCAACTCTGCCCTAGTGAGTGGAAAGAGTTGACATCTTGAACCTATTTTTTATTTGTGTAAGTGGCACAGTACTTTGCTGTCATAAATTGCGTCATAATCTTGCGGCTGAGGAGCAAAATGAGCAAGACTTGCACTGGTAAATCATGTGTAGGTGCCCCTTAAAAGCAAGGTGCTTTTTAATGTTTTCCACCCAAAGAAAAAAACAATTAGTCCATGGAATCTGTATGCATTTTGTGAGTTTCCACTTCACATATTAGTTATGAACAAGGTTCAGTGCTCCACCCACTCACACACACTGATCTATCTATGCTCTTTCTCTGGATTGTGCTTACAAGACAAGGCTTTTCCACTGCTTACTACAGACTACACCGCTCCTTGTGTTGCCGCCGTCACATTTGTCCAAACTGATATATTTTTGTTGGCTTCCTCGGCTGGTTTTGAAATGTGGTGATGTCTTGTTCTCTGTAAGAGATGTTAAAACTTGGATGGAGCGTATTGTTTGCCTGGTTTTGAATTCACCGTTCTGGGTGGTCTTTCTTGACCGCATCCCAGGTTCAGTCCGGCCTACTTTCCGATAAGTCATATTCCCAGTATGGCTGTGGCACGAGAGTTTAGTAACCTAAGAGTTGAGTAAGTGACACAAAGCCATTTCTAGCCAACCTCTTCAGCCCTAACCAGTCCTCATCATCTGTCGGTGATGTCATTCCAAAACAGCATTTCTATGGCAGTGATTTTTGTGCTTTGTGCACGCCTGTGAGCTCCACATGCACACACAGCACTGTAATTCAAAAGGAAATGTTACTCTATCGTAATATAAAGCACAAGAGTACTAAGACTCTTTTTGAACTGAAATAATAGCATCCATCATGGAAAAGCTTCCTGCTTCCAGTGCCGTAAAGCCTTTGTCATGCTATTTAGTTCTCCCACTGTTTAGATCAGAGCCTATATTTATATAGAATGCCAAATAGAATGGCATATACAATGATTGTATGGAGTACAAGTATGGAGAAAAACTAACCAAAATTAGCATTATTGTCCTGCTGGACATCTAGTCTGACCATTATTGGCCAAATCCTCAACTCTTCCATGTTCCTTCTCATCTATTTACTGCTTCCGCAAATAGTAAAACAATTACTGCAAAAAAATACCTAACAAAAATAATGATGTAACCTATCTGGGATTTGACAAGTGTGTGCAAGAAGGAACATAGCTACCTGTCAAGGCAGATCAGGGAGAGAGATCTGCTATTGGTTACCCGCCTTGGCTCTGTGACAGCCCGCCCGTGGCAGTCAGACCAAGTGGAAGCATGTACGCTGTTTACATGCACAAACGTATGCATGCCTACATGCACATGTACAGACATCACCCTATCGACCTTGTAGTTCTACGTCTAACTAACTGGAGAGAACAAGCAGGTTATTCGGCTTTGCTGCTAACACTTTACTGCGATGACGTTTATGCACATGGGGTGTAATGGTTCCCGCCAAGTACTGTACGGATGACACGTGCGGTTCGGTGCGCACACATGCACGGTTCGGGACGCATTGAGATACGGTACGGCAGAGAAAAAAAGACGCATGATTTTAGCACATTTTGGAGTCACAGCCATATTATTATACATTATATTTAACAGTGATATTTATATTAGCAGGATTTTGTTATACTTTATTATATAGACAGCCAGTATCAATGACGACTATCGATATCGTCAGTGATTGTGCGGTGCTTATTGATCGCTGGCCAGTAGAGAACATAAAGTTAGCGACCGCAGTAAAGTTGGCAAATATCCAATATGAAACAAACTTTACGGCGGTAAGGTAGAGAATGGTGAGTGGAGAGAGCGAGCAGTTGTTAGATCCCCCAGTGTCATTTATACAGTGGCTGAGCGAACCCAGCATCAGCACGAACTGTATATCCAAAAGCTTGGCAAATTTGAAAAAACAAGTGCATTATTGGAAAGCACAAATGCAAAAGCCACAACACAAATGCAAAAGCCACAAAACAAATGCAAAAGCCACAACACATATTTAAAAGCCACAACACATATGTAAAAGCCACAACACAAATGCAAAAGCCAATCTGAGGGGGTCTTCTGAAAAATTTGATTCTGCTTGGGGCCCTATGATTGATTACATAGCTAAATTGAAGACACTTCAGGATCCAGCTTAAATGAAGCACTCGCCTTTGAATTTGTTGCACTTTTTGTGAATAAGTATATGTTAAAGCATTGCAAACACTTTACAGGTGTGTTATGGTACATATCTACTGTATGTTAAGATGGAAGAGGTTTTGTTCTTGATTTTCTTTTTAATATTTAATATTTGTTTTATAACTTATTCTTTTGTAAATTTGCGATTTTCTTTTTAATATTTGTTTTATGATGTATTATTTTGCAAATTTATGTTTTCTGAATAGGTAGGATTCTATGTGGTTCGAAGGGTGGGGGTTTGGGGGGGCGAAAAATGAAAAATGACACACTGCATTTTGTTTTTTTCTCTGTGCTGGTTGATTTAATAAAAACATTTGGAAAAAACTAAAACAAATGCAAAAGCCACAAAACAAATGCAAAAGCCACAACACATATGTAAAAGCCGCAACACAAATGCAAAAGCCACAACACAAATGCAAAAGCCACATAACGAAAATGAACGTCAACGGATGTTATTGTAAATTATTGTATTATTGCCGGCGGACTACACATGTGGAAGAGGAAAGTTCTTGCCTTTCAAAGATTACTTGTTTTTTAATTAGGCTTTGGCTATCCATATTCTATACTGTACAAGTATAGATCAGAATACTGGATGAAAAGTTAACTTTTTCAAATAACAACTTTCAAAACGCCTGGGCATGCGTTGGATTGGCAGTTTATACAGTATGGACCACTTGCTACTGGTGTGAGGACTCATGTTCATAATTGCCATTTGTCAACAGAGCTGCTATGTTGTCCTCTAAGGATCCAAGTTGTGTTCTGTGTGCCAAAGTCTGCTCTGTGTTAGAGACATTGACCACCTTGACTTGTGCCCCCCATCACATACATAGACTGCGTCAGCCTGAAAAAACTCAAACCTAATATCTGAAGAATATAATGATAGACACTGATGGGTCCAAATCGATATGCTCTTAACATTTTCTTCTGTATTTTCTATTTCAGCATTGGTTGAAATATGGTGCTTTATCTCCATCTATGTATTTTCTCACTCTAGCTCTCATCTGCTCATCGCTCTATCACTCTCTCGCTCTCCCTCTCCCTCCCCCAACTGTTGCTCTGCTATGGAGCAGAGAGCACCGGTGAGATGGGATTTAAGCCTTAAGTGCACCAGGAGCACTTGAAGCCGTGGGCTGATGCAGTGTGTGATAAAGGTCTCAGTGCACATTGGATCAGGGGATTAACACTGAGCTTTAGCGTCGGTGCTGTCTGCTTCTCTAATGCCGCAGGATCACAGCTGGTCTTTTCGGGGCCCTTGGGTGCCGAGCATTAAGGTGGTTCTAATGACTGATTGGTACTCGAATGTGAAAGCTTTTCATTTGTACGTCCCACTAATAAATAAACTTAGTGCATTGCACCGGATAAACCCAGTGCAATGCACACATTAACACACATCCAATTTCCTATGATATGTAGCATTTTTATGTTCAGATTCACCCACTCTGATGAGTAAAATGCATCATTCTTCTTTTTCGTCATCATATTAATGACCCAAGCATGTTGCTTCAGGTTAGGATTTCTTAAGTTTATTAGATAGTGGAGTGGCAGGCTCTATGGCTTTTAACCTTTTGTGCAATACAGTATGATAAAAGCAGTACTTATTTTGGTGATTAGGGTTAGGGTTAGGGTTAGCCCTTAAGACCATTACATGCGTACTTACTTCATGTTAATCTAAAACTCCCATACTTTCAATCACCGCACTAATCTGCATTTGACACTGACATCAAGGCATTTCTAGTTTCAAGGCATATCCCTTCCTTCAAGTTAATAATATGCTAATTAGATTTGTATCTTGATATAGGGTGGCACTGAGCACTCTACTTGACTGTTTGTTGGTTAATATTTTCAGTAATGTATTCCTGTGTTAAGGTTCTTTCAGTATTATCATCTGTTCTATCGTGTGTCGCGGTTTAAGGCACTGCTCACCTGCTTTGTGGGAACTACTTTTCTGTATGTGAGTAGCGCATGAGGAGATTTTACATTGTGCGGCTCACAGCATTGTTATCCTATCGCTGTGCACAGTGTTGACACAGGGGTCGCGGCAGCCACTACTCTATGTAAATGTTGAAGGCCGACTGCATGGGCAGGATGTTAGCATGGCTGTTTGTTCTGCTGGGCTCTGAATGGATGCGTTGTAGCGTCTGCCCACAGTAACCTCTTCTGTCACGCTGACAGACCGGTCTGGAATCCTGTGTATGCTCTGCCCGGAGGCGGCTGTGGGCTGTGGGTCGATTGAACCCCACGTACGTACAAAGACTTTGGTGAGGCCAGAGAGGGATTTCAGTCCACCCTCGCAGAAAAGGCAGGTATCAAGGCGAATTCCAGCCTGTACTTTGTGAAGGCACTCTGTTGAATTTCAGGAAAAGGACTTCATAAGAGTGAAAGGGTCACCAGCACCAAAGGGAAACATATTTAAAAGTGTAATACAAAACAACTATATGTTGAATAAATCAACTGTCTGAACTAATACCTGCCATGATCTCAGATTGGCCCATCGGTTTTCCCAATTCTCCAATGTGCTGTGTATGTCCTCCACCTTAACGTCAAGTTAGGACAAAGAAGGCAAAAAACCCACCATAAGAACCTGATTTGATATCAAAACCTGACCTTTCAAATGTTTCATTAGAATTTCTCATTTAACAGTGTTTTCCTTTCCATACTCGTGTTTCCTCACGAGTCTTGAAGCCCTCATAAAAGGCTTGATTGTGGGTCCAAGGTGTGGTAGTGAACGTGGGCGTGTGGGTGGTGGACCAAACTCTGTGATTCTTTCAGCGCACTTTTGTATGAATAGGGTGAACTCAGTGCTACTACAGAGCAGCTTATTTATCTAGTAGTAATTGCATATTTTTGTGGGCCGTACGTCAAAATGTCAATTTCCTGTCAGGGTCATCGAGGGTTTGAGCACTTGGAGCATTGACTTGGCGCCACTAAACATGCCTTCTCATACGAGTGTTTGACTCTCAAGTGTTGCAGGTTCTCTGCTCCTACTGATTGGTTGTCAATGAGCAAGGAATCCAACGCTAAAGGGCCCTTGTGCATCGCTCGGTGGCGCTAGCACACATATAATAATTGTATGTGTGTTCGGGATAAACGTAAACATGGATAAATCTTTATCCATGTTTTGTGACTCCAAAATCAAACTAGACTTGTGCATCGTGAGGCCAGCGTAGGTCAGAGGTCACTCGAGGTAGCTCACTCTATATTCACTTAGTAGTTGATTTAGTTGATAATATATTCACTTTGAGCAAAAGGCCCTCCCCGAGACTGGTGCTTAGGGCAGAGTAGTGGGTGGTATTTTGGGTGGCGGCTGCTATTTTGGGTGGCAACACTTAGGACATGCCAGCGTTTTGACGATCATCGTGTGTAACTTGACTGCTCCCACTTAAGAGCTGGTTGTTATTGCCTTGCATGGTTGACACCGCGGGTGGTCTATGAATGTGTGTGTGTGTTTGTGTTAATTGGTGAATGTGAGGCATTAATTGTCCAAGTCCTTTGAGAAGCACAGTGGTTAGAAATAAAGGCACTATATTAATGCAGCAGTCCATTGACCATTCATTCATTGTGATTAGTCTCTGTTCTCAAAGCAGTATTTAATTAAAGCCTTCTAATTGTTAGCTGATTTGACTAGTCTGACTGAGTCAATTGAACAGGATTTCCCCTGTGTGCTCCCTCGCCACATATCCACATGACGAGAGATAAACGATCAGATGTCTTGTGTGTACAGTGAAAGGCAATACTTAAAACGTGTTAAATTATTATACCTCGCATTGCAGTTTACATGATCTTTATTTATTCATTGGGTCAGTATTGGTACTGGTGTCCTATGGGGTTGTTCCTGGGGTCCTCTGGGGTCACCCCCATACGTCCTAAAACATGCATATTTAGAGACCTTAATTTCCCTGTAGCTGTGAAGTGTATGTGTCCATCCCATTCAGGTTGTATCCCAGCTCTAGGCCCACTGTCGTCCTGTGTGCGTGGAAGAATGTACGTCACCAGTAGGGGGCAGCAGCACTGTAGATTCTACACACATTCTACTGGACACAGTTTTAGTTCTATGCACTACGAGAAATCTAAGTGAACACAACGGTCCATCTTGTGTATTCAGACAATACAGATTATTGGAGTCCTTGACACCGATATTCATCAACTTACACAATGTGTAAGTAACTTGAAATACAATAAAAAGAACAAAACAAGAATCTCCATATATTGTTCTTATTGTAATGCACCCTAAAGCACTAGTTTAGAGGTGAAAGTGATTAGCATTTCATTACTTTGAGTCCATGTCCTGGATGTATCGAAGAGCAGCTGGCGATGGACGGATGTCCCTTTTGGGACCACCATCCTAACCACCAATGGCCTCAGCTGGCTGCACGGGGAGGAGAGAGACAGGCCCTCCCGGGACCACCATCCTAACCACCAATGGCCTCATCTGGCTGCACGGGGCAGGAGGAGAGAGACAGGCCCTCCTGGGACCACCATCCTAACCACCAATGGCCTCATCTGGCTGCACGGGGCAGGAGGAGAGAGACAGGCCATGGGGTCAAAGGTTGGAGAGGGGAAACACAAGAG
>OMNO01080460.1:0-12655 GCA_900303215.1 Trachyrincus scabrus
ACTGGTCATCCTGGTGTGTGTGTGTGCGTGTGTGTGTGTGTGTGTGTGTGTGTGTGTGTGTGTGTGTGTGTGTGTGTGTGTGTGTGTGTGTGCAAAGTATGTGAGTCTTCACCCACATACCTGTGTTGTCTCAAAAGACTGGGGGTCGATACATTTCATTATCTAGGTCTTTTTTTCAGAGCCATTTTTTCAAGACATAAATTGGTCAAGGTCTGATAAAAAAAAGTTTCCAGTATGGTAATTTTTATATCATAACCCTAAGGAAGGATTAACACTTTATCTTTATCACTGTGAAGAGCCTTCCAGGAAATTATTTGATATAAAAATGTATTGAGCACGTTTGTTTGATGAAATTACAGCGGATTAGATATATTAAAGTATTAGATAGTATAATGTAATTCATCTCAACAAATACCAACTCATTAAAGAGTCCACCAAATGTCTCAGCATGTTAGTAATGGTGCGTATATATATATATTCATCTGCAATATCTGGCGCCACGCCGTGGCCGGAAAATGTATTACAACTACATGAGCACTACTATCAAAAAGTATTGTTTGGTCATAATATGTGATGAAATTGAATTTCAGTTTAAATGCTCATTTACTGTAATAAAATAAAATAAACTGAAATGCACAGTGTATCTCTTTATGCATCAAAATACACATAGTTGTATTGTCATGTGTATAGGCCATCAGGTAATTAAAGGGTTATAATAGTTTATTGTATTTTTCATTGTTGTTGTCTTTTAAGCAATCGACACCAGCCACCACTACCAGCTGGGTAGCAGCGTTAAATGTGTCTCCTCCTCTCGGACTAGAGGAACAGGAAACTAGCTCAATATTGATGGCACTAAATCATCAGACAGCAAAGCAGCCAAAGTAACTGGCTGATGGAATGATAGCCCAGAGAAGATGCAATAGACGCCCTATAGTGACAAATTGGTTCAAATTGAAAGCGGGGGGGAAATCTGCTGATAACCATATGGAAATGATGATTACACAAACAATGGGGTCCCCCTGTGAGAAATGAGAAACAGATAAGTTTAGGGAAATATGCAAAAATATGCCGAGATGGAACAATTTGTTGTGTGCCAGATTGACGAGGGAGCTGGTGGCATGGTGGGGATGTTGAGAAAACACATGGAACTCCTCCTGAGAGCAGCAAAATAAAGCATGGCGATGTTATGTAAGCAAAATGTCATTGAAATTGAATTAATTAATTTTACTTGCATGATGTCTTTATGTGTATCTGTTCTTTCCCGTTGTTCTGAAATAACGAGTCATCTCTTTGGTTGTGAAGACACTTTTGGTTTGATGCACACTGCATCACACTCTTCCGTCCTTTCCTATGACAGCTCTGATGCCTTCAACCTGCTTATTAGCAGGGGGCTGATAACATCAATGGTAGGGCTCGCCATCTTGCTCTGTCTACCAGGATGAAGTCACTAAGAACACGTAAGGGTTTACAACCCAACACATGAAGACATCACCTGCTATTGTGATATATTCCACAGGTTGATTTAGAATGCATTGTTCATCGTTGTCTAATTGCTATCTGTCTCATCAAAATCTGTTCAGTCTGTTTAGATTTTGTCTTTTACTCTGTATTTGTTTTAGGTTTTTTTTCAAAGTACAGTACCCTTAACCAGTCTTGTCATAGACCCCTAACATCTAGTCCATAAAGAGAATAGACACATTCCTGGGTTATGATGACCTTTGTTGCATGTCAGTTTCCCTGTCTCTGTTCACGTTTGAATAATGCTCCACCTTTATTGTCTGCATGCAGTCTCTCCATCTCTGTCAGCACACAGCCGCTACCTGCGGAGAGCACCGTTACCATGGCAATGGTAACATGCAGCCCTCTCTCATTTCTTCTTCTTCTTCTTCTTCCTCTTCTCTGGCACTGTTATAAATAGTGCATTTAGTATTGCATTATTACAATGTTTTTAAGTAGCAGTGCTTAGGCAAATCAAGTTTATTTGGATATAGCACCCTTCAAACACAGAGGCCATTCATGGAGATTATTTAAGTTTGTGGTGCAATGGCATCAATAATATTTGTCCTTTTAGAGTTCGGTCAATGATCTTTTGGCCGAGGCCAAAGTGAGTGAAGGTGACTGAGAGAAAGCCTGGATTAATAGTGTACTGGTGTTCTCCATGCTGATAGACCGTTTTGTGATCTGAACCTAATATGCATGTCAGCAGTCATCTCAAAGAAAACAATCGTATAAATATTAAGACTTTGCTGAGTAAAACCAAAATAATTGTTATTTTGTTCTAAGTTGGTTCTCTCTGCTTGAATTGGAGGAATTGCAGGAATATTGGAGGTCACAGGCATTACCATATGATAAGCACCAGATCCCAGCCTAATACTGGGGCAGTCAACTACAGAGGCAACACATCGATTGCTATCTGAGTGGGGGGGGGACTGGGGAGACATTGGTGGTTGAAAATGGTTATCTCCAGGCTTATCCATTCTGTGTACACCTTCTTCCAGGGGCAGAAGAGACAGCCGTGTCAAAGTGCAATGCATCATATCCGAAGGCAGAATATTGGCCATTAGTAGATTCTTACCAAACCTATTTAAATGAGAGCCATCTCTGCCCTAAACATGTGTGTACACCCAGGACAGATTACAACAGCCAATGAAGATGATCCCTCTCAGGCTACATGTTTTGGAGAGCCATGGTAGACAAGTAGGTTGTGGGTCCTGGTCAGGTTCGTAGCAGATGACGCTATGCGGAAAATACTTAGAGCATTTATTTTAAGGACTTATTCTTAAAATCAATACAACGAAAATAGCATGACTCTACTAACTGAAGAGATCTTAAAGGGCCCTGGAAGACCAAAAAGTAATCATGATTTTGAGTTTCACTGTTTAACCTCTAATGGAGTAAAGGAAAGCTCAATTAATTTTTCACAGAGGTGTAATAGTAGGGGTGGAAACAGGTGTAGCTCAGTAAGTTAATTATGGGTCTGCAGGCATGCCAGTGTCCATAATTAACGCCATGAGACACACCTGTGTCCACCCCTACTATTATACCTCTGCCTTTACATGTAGCCTAACCTTACTAACCTATAAATCAAGTGGTTGCCTTGGAACTTTAGAAAGCCTCTTGGCTTATTGTAGGATACATTCAGACAAAAATGTAAGTTGATCTCAGTGCAAACATTCCCCCCTGAAGTATAACACATATACAATACTTACTTAATCTATTCTATAGCCCCATGATACACATCTCATTATTGCATTTTTAAAATAAGCTACAGCATTTGGATAAAGCAGTACACAGTACACAGTTCTAATGTCATCGAGTCTGGAAAATTGGATATCATCAGACATGAATGAATATGGGGGAGTTACAACGACGTCACGAATACATTATAAGGACTTTTTCCATGCTATCAGTGAAATCGTAGTTCACGCAAACAACCGACAGGTGGCGGTAATTCCCTCCGTGGGCTACCGCGTAACGAGAAGCTTCTATCAGACAGAAAAAGAAGAGTGGGCGGATAAGGAAGTAAACATGAACAACAACACCCCCGAGGAGTCACGAGCCGAAGACAGCCGTGTGTTAACGTTGGGAGTACACAAACCGCACGAGATCTGCTGCTGACGTGACATTCCAAGGATGTGCTTCCTTTGTATAGGCCCCCTCGGTCGGGTGGCGGTTAGTTAGCCATTAGCTTAGATAGCGAAGCCAAATGAGAGATGTGTCCTCGACATAGTCAGACAACAACAACAACAACAACAAGAAGCGAAGAAGAAGCAGCAGCCCTTCACAGGTGTCTGTGTCAGAGCTGTGATGCCGATGGAAAGAACTCTGTCTGACCTCCGATCTCGACTCGAAGGTACGAGGCTGGACTGGGGATGTGCAGTAAGGAACGCACTGCATCCGTGCAGTGCGGGTTAACCCTGCGCGTGCAGTGTTGTGTGCAGTACGTCGCACGGGCGTTTTCAGCTGGACACTAGTTATACCGCTCGCGGGTGTTTTATTATCGCGGTCTGTCATTGCATTGAAGATATTCAGTATATATATTTGAATTGTGGGTTTAAGTAAATAGTCAACTCAACCTGTTGGTTTGGATAACACGATTCTGGCAGCTCTGCATTGGGTTATGCCATCTACTGTGGTGCCATTAAAATAGATAATGATGTGAAAACATGTTGGTGCAGTCTCAAAGTAATCACACATGTTCTTTTGCTTTGATTTATGCGACACTTTTTGTTAGATCTTTTTTTTTTCTTTTGTTCCCCCAAATGCCATCTCTACCTGTGTGAAAACACAGGTAAACACACATATTGTAAAAACAGAATGAACTACTTTGTCTTACTTAGAGGAAGTATCGTATCCTAAATATGTATACATTTATAATATATTTAAAATAAATGCATTTTTTTCTTTTAACAAATTATCTTTCACAATCACAGTAGTTCCACTGGGCTCTCTAGAGGATCTTCACGCCTTTGGATTGGTCCGTTGATCCTTGCATGTAATCTGTGGACTAAGCACGTGTCAGAAGAGTCCTCTCCATGAGGTCTAATTCAGACCAGTTAAGCGGTCTGGTTGGCAGATTAAAGCTGCGTCCTCCTCCCCTACTGTCCCTTCTTAGTCAGAAAGCTTTGATGGACCTGTTGATGTGTAATTGTGTGGTTGTTTGTAGGGTAGCCTTATTGCTTGTGTTAACTGAGCTTAATTTAGCAGTGAGATAGAAGAGCAAATAGGCTACCCCCTTACACACACACAAACACTAATCCAGTTCTACCCTACAAGTTATTGTTCAGCAGGGTTTTCCTTGGCTGCCCCGAAATAGATTGAGAGAGCAGAGCGCGTGACTGATTAGCTCTAAGTTGTGTCCATGAGGGAACTCCTGTCGTCGTCCTTGTGTTGTTTTAGTGAGTTAATGAATTATCCCATGGCTTCGTCTTCGTCGTCCACGTGTGATCCAGGATATGAGCGGACAGGGGAGGCTCCGTCCAGGGAGTCGCTGGTCGAGCTGGACGACGGCCGGCTCATCTTCGTCAACCGACCTCAACACGGCAAATTCTGCAACAATCTAGTCTGGCAAGTGTTTTCACTGCAACAACAAAACACAAGGATAATGCATTTGATTTTAATGCTTTGGATTTTGAGATTCACTGCATTTATTAAATGCAGTGTGTCATGACTCACATTGAGAAACAGCTAGTTCTTGCCTGGGCTACAAGCATGCATCCAGATGAATGGTCCTAATTAACTCACTCTGTTATCTCTCTCTCTCTCTCTCTCTCTCTCTCTCTCTCTCCTTCTCTCCTTCCTCCGCCTGCAGCACTGCCAAGTACAATGCACTCACCTTCTTGCCTCGGTTCCTCTTCGCTCAGTTCAGACGGGCAGCTAACTCCTTCTTCCTGGTCATTGCCATGCTGCAGGTAGGCTATGACCCCCGTGGTGTCATGGCAACCCCAGCCAGCTCTGTCACGACACCATATTTGAAAATAAGACGTGTCATGTTTCATGACAAAATGTCACCTCTTCAGACACTGTTTCCTCATGGTTGCAGCTCCTGTATTAAAACAAGGTGTTGTCTGCTCTATTTTGCAATCGCTGCAGTCATATTCACTTGTTGTTTACTCTGCCTGTATGTCTCTCAACAATTGCATTTCATTATTGGCATAGTGAGTTTGTATGGCAGCCACTTGTGTTGGTACTAGTAACATTGTAGAAAACTAGTATTTTAAAAAGTATTTTTGCAAAGACAATAATATTGATTCCAGTGACATTCCTATTTTGTGCCTTTTGTTGGTGCCACTCAGTCTGCGTTTAGTTGGTTTTCTTCACCGCATTCACGTCTCACCGATCTCGCCTCCGCAGCAAATCCCTGACGTGTCTCCGACCGGTCGCTGGACCACGCTGGTTCCCCTGGTGGTCATCCTCCTGGTGGCGGCCGTGAAGGAGATCATTGAGGATATGGTGAGGGACACATAGCAGCCAGCCTCCAGCGCACTGTGCTTTGTTATGCTTCCCCAAGGTTTAACCCTTTACATTAGTGTCCTTGTTACAGTGTAATTAAACATGTACTAAGCAATGTAACAACCGGTAACAGCATGTACTTAAAGCTGCATGAGATAACTCTGCACTTTGGCCACTCTGGTCGTAATAAAAAACTGCACTGGGTTTTAAGAACCCACAATTCCCCACCCCAGTCTCTGTAATGACGTATACAAACACATATGGAGCAGACTGGAGTATGTGCTGGAAGGATGGCTTCAAATCAGGTAACTCACCCGGGTCTTCTTTCATTTATGTGCAAGTAGGTAAATTACATTGAGCAACATTTTCAGTTTTATTTGCAGACATTGCCAACTGAGCTCGGCTATTTTAGCCTCCAGCTACCTACCTACGCAACAATACATGCAAGCCTCAGAAACGCGTTGTAAATTATACACCTCCCCCTCGATAACTGGTGTCTCTATAACTCGCTGATTATGATAAACTGCAGTTGTTGAGATGGCTCCCAATTTAACAATACATTGTTGTGTACTGTGATGTTATTCAATAAGTCACGCACCTTGTTAACTCTAGACTTTTGATGGACCCCAACAGCAGCGAGTAATCGTTAAAAATAACTTAGAAGAAAGTTAAAAACGTTATACTTATACTTTTGACACAACGTGACCACCCGTCTTCCTTACTCATAAGTCTTTCTGTTTCTTATTAAAAAATGGAGGCTACCATGGCACTTGCAAGATAAAAATAAGGTACGGTTGTTAGATGATAGAGGATATTCAATTGAAATTAAATAACTAACCGTAACTCTGTAACTCACAGAAACGCCACAAAGCAGACCACGTGGTCAATAGGAAGGAAACCAGGGGTAAGATCCACATTTGTCCCTCTCTTTATGGTCACAGCGAATACACATCACATGACAATACATTACCCTAACACATGACTTGTACAGTAATGACATGAAAAACCCCAGACAGTGCAAATAATGGCCATGGCAATTATTGCATTCACTATGCGATGAGAATAATAAGGCACCTACTTGTTTATGAATGTGCACTGTCACTATGAAATAAATGAAGGCAATACAAAAAATACATGGGCCAGAGATGTAACTGTAACAGCCATTTTAGGATTTGTCGTGTTGTTGTCTTTCATGTTGTACGGCCTGTTCCAACTAACGGTTGTCCTTTCACTTTCCCTGCAGTCCTCCGAAACGGGATGTGGGAGACAGTCGAGTGGGCCAAGGTACGTTTGCTAGCGGTGGTGTTAGCATTTTGACGATTTGATAGCTCATGCGTGGACACAATTTGATCCATCCAATTGTGATCACTCCGGTACATACGTGCATGTGCATGTGCATGTGCGTCTGTGTCTGTGTCTGTGTCTGTGTGTGTGTGTGTGTGTGTGTGTGTGTGTGTGTGTGTGTGTGTTTTAACTCGTCATGTCCTTTTCAGATAGAGGTGGGGAATGTAGTCAAGGTTTTTCAGAAAGAGCACATCCCAGCAGACTTGGTGTTGCTCTCCTCCAGGTAGCCGACTCGGTGTCTGTGGTTCACTCTGACTTCTCTAAATAGGAACAACTACACTGCTGTTCGCTCTCCTCTTTCCCCGCATAGGGAACTGGTCACTCGGTTCTCACACGAGGTTGTGTCTAAATGGTAAACCTCTTTTGCTCAGCTGTATGTATGTGCACAACCTTATACTGTACCTACAAACTCGAAACTAAACTTAATGTTCTTACTTTATGCTCAAAAAAAACTAGTGATGCACCAATCGATCGGCCTATATACGCCCTAAACATATGATCGGTGATCGACATGATCTTACAATTTGCCGATTACAGGAGCAAGGTCACGTGACTCAAAAACGATCGCAGAAGACGAATTGTGGACAAGACACAGACAATTAATGCGTGTCCTGTATTTAACGTAATTCCTCTTTAAATTGCCCAGACTCTCAACAAAGGTAGGCTCCACTTAACCATAGACATAGCCGGTTTCATTGATCTCGGTTATAGTACGCAATAACCAGCCCGCATCTCCCTGGAGAACGGGCTTTCACCCTCTCCCCGTGTTGTTTTTTTAGTTGTTTTTTTTTAGGTTTGCACAAAAACGCAAAAGACACTTGTCATTATTCATGCATCCCAGTGTTGGTTGCATATATGTATTTGCGCATAACTGCCATTTTTAACTCAATAAAATGTTTTCAAATAAGTCCTGGTCGGGCACATCTAAGGAGCACGTGTACCAAATTTTGTATCATTTGTGTTCATGAGAAGAAAAAAAGTTTTCCAAAACTTTGAAGGTACAGAGAAATCTATCCAGACGGACCTTATTGAGGCAAAAAGATTCGGCATGCGCCCATACAAGTTTCTATATACCAACTTCGACAACTTCGAGTTGTTCACCTTTAGAGTGAAGTCATCGTTTTTCCCCATTGACTTCCAGTAACTGTTGTGTAACACAACATTGCTTCATTGCTTCAACAAAAACAGCTCCCTCGCCTGGATTTCTGGAAATCATGTCTTCAGTCATCCCACCCTCACATATTATGTAATAACTAGACCCTTTAACCCTTTAAACCCCATAAACCCTTTCACTTCCTTTATAAAAATGATGACAATGGGCAAATGCATAAGTATTAGCCAAAAACGCCGAGCTTACGTAGGCGTTTAAATGTTGAAAACATAGTAAACTTTTAGTAAAATTTTTTTGAGCTATCAACACAAAACTAGTCAAGTTATCTAAGGGGGGGGTGTTCGACTTGCCCGTCAAGTTACACGTTTCTGGGCCACTCTGGAGCGGATTTGTGACTGATTGAATAATGTTGGCTCATTAGCATATTCTTTATTTGTGCATTATTTTTATTATTTTACTGTAAAAACTTTTTTTTTTTAAAAGATCAGTATCGGTCTAAAAAAACCTGATCGGTGCATCCCTAAAAATGAAAATGTAAACAATCCTTAATCTAATACCTAAACACGAATATTGTGTGTATTGAACATGAATATGAGTATTTTGTAAACATAGATTTACAACTGTGAAGTTGATTTCCATGCACCATTTATTCAATTCAATATACGTTATTATCATCCCATGGGGAAATTAGTTTGGGACTTACAAGGCAGCTGCCTCATCCGTTACTCCACAGTTTTTGTTTCAAACCGTGCCTAGTTGTAAAAGTCCACGTCGTCCACGGTAATCTAGATCTCTGTGCCATGGAGTTTACCATTTAGATACACCTGGTGAGGTCCCCCCGCCCCCTCCATCGCCCTGTGGCTCCACAGCTTTGTCCCATGCTCCTTCCTCTGTTTCTCCCTTGACAATCAAAACAAACCACCACTAATATACACTCTGTGATCTATTTCCTTTTTTTAAAGATTTTGAAATCTTATTTCTGTTGGTGTCATACAACCCTCCAAAATGTACATTCACTTGGTTCAGAGGTCAAACCGGTTCCCCACGATGGACTCTTTTCCTCTCATGTTAGCTCAGAGCACGAGTCACATGTCGACGGTTCAGAGACCAAAGACCGGGCTTTTTGCATGTATTGATCCTTAAACATTGTTTGTACTTAGTGTGACTTAGTCGGGCAAAGTTGCTCACAGCCACCGGCCTACTATTTCTGTTCACCTTTAACTTGAATGTTATCCACATTTTTTAAAGGTACAGAACCTTGAAGTCCTTGATAATTATCTGCTGAAGGTTTGAGCCAGTTCTATTTCACAGTTTGGATGAGGGCCGTACCTATGCTAAGTGTTTGTATTTATTTATTTAACCTTTACTTATCCAGGTAGATAACGCATTGAGATTGACAATCTCTTTTGCAAGGGTGGCCTGGCTTGTAATGGTGTTACAACCCACTGCAAATACTCATTATCACCCAACTTGGTACACATAAAGCTTACCGTACCATACTTTGCAAGTGGCGGAAATGACGGAAATCAACTTCTCTAATCTTTAGCTCCTCCGGTTGTGCGTCCCTTTCTCTGCCTTCCTGCTGTTCCTGTGTTTGTTTGCCTATCTGTTGTCTCTGTGGTGCTGTCTGACCCCTGTGACCCCAACCGTAGGTAACGGTGGGGGACATAGTCAGAGCTGCCGATGGCGACCCCCTTCCTGCCGACCTCGTCTTGCTGTCATCCAGGTTAGGGCCTTGTGTGTGTTGTGTATGTGTGTTGTGTGTGTGTGTGTGTTAATGATTTAACACACACACAACACCCCAGTTACCATCCCTTGTTGGATACAATATACGGTAACATAAACCCCATTTATCTTTTAAAATGTCACCCTGTTTATTTAGCACATGTTATCGCAGTGGAGAATGGTGTGTGTGTGGCCCTACCTTCCCCCTACCAACCCACATAACGTTCCTTCCATGCTTCTTCATCCGGTCGCACCCCTACCAGTTCCCCCTTTTCCGTGCTCTACTAACATTAGAAGCCAGAAGTCAGGTGACTGCTGCTCGGTTCCTTTTGTACCGCTAACCGCTGTGAGCTCTTGTGTCCACAGCGAGCCTCACGCCATGTGCTACATCGAGACGTCCAACCTGGATGGAGAGACCAACCTCAAGATCAGACAGGCAAGGGAGCATGCGCACTCTCTGTGTTTCTGCCTCCCGTTTGTCAAGATTCAGGCCAGCTTCGCGAGGCTAGAATAGATTAGATCTTTATTTGCCTCAAGGGGGAATTTGTCCTGCACAAAATTATTTTATTATTTATTATTTATTACATTATTATTTTTTAGTGTTTTCCCAAGCAGAGGCTTGTAGACAAAACGAATAGAAAAAGCTATGTTTTAAAAAATACCAGTGTATGTGTGGACTGGGCTGCAATCTCGTAGTCCGTAGTCCCTTAATGTCCCTCCTTCTCCCCTGGGCTGAGGAGGCGCAATTTGGTTCAACTTTTGTCACACATCACAGCACAACTATTGTTTCAGTAAAGTAATGTTAATCTAATGACTGTTTGCGACAAGGGCATTCGTTGTGATGAAATTCAACCATACAGAATGGGTTTTGTGACCAGTGGAAGTAATTGAATGATTGCGTATCCGTGGAATGTAGACATTGCAACAAGCACACACTAGAAGTATTCATTTTCAACAAGTGCCCTATTTCAATCGTCATTCCCAGCTTGATCAAATTGGATGAGCCGCCAAGATTTATTTCTCGCAATGTATCGAGTAATCTTAAAGCTGGGGTATGCAGGTTTTGCCCGAGCCAGAAGCTCAGCTCATATAAAATGGTGTCCCTCGGCCCGCCCACCAAGCCTCTCTCACCTTGCTCTACCAACATGAACCAGGAGATGGCGCTTGGAAGAGTTTCATTCTATTGATGGCTGACTATCAGCCAACTGCTAAAAACAACCACTCATTTATGTCTGTAATAGGTTGTTTGCAGATGAGGTCACACCAGTGGAGTGAACATAAGATGGAGGGCGGGAAGTGTTCACTGGATTTACATACACTGGATATAAGTCAAGATATATGTTTTGTTTACCATTGGTACAACTCATCCTAAGCATAGTGACTTGGAAGCATTTTTACTTGAAAACTAAAAGCATACACTCACGCTGGCGAAAACTATACGACAGTTGTCCTTTCGTTTTTCCGTTCACAATTCGTGAACCCAGCCGCATGCGAAAAGGTTATAAGCCTCCAGGTTTTGAGCGCTTTCATTTGATCTTTGGTGTAATACGCGGTCTGCAGTACAAGGTAATTTACTATGTCTACTGACTCGATAGCGGATACATTGTTAATATCGTGTGATAAATCATTAAGAATCGATTCCAATATATTTTTGTAATTTTTTCTGGTATCTTTCTGGAACATTTGGTTCCACACTGTTTACATAAACAGAGTACTACTGTACTACTGTTTGGGTGTCACATGGGTGTCATGTGATTGCAAACAACCTATTGTAATCCATGTCTTCACAGTATAAATGCCAGAGCATTTTAATTGTATCATTGTGAACATGTGATTTGGTAACCCTAGTACTGCATGAGTAAACTTTTAATACAGTGGTTTAGTCACAGTATAACTGCATACAGTAAATAAACAGAAGCACTTATGCTTATTTGTATGAGCAGCTGTACTTTATTCCTTGAATGAGATGCTTGCTGCATGAGTTAATTTTGAACACAGTGGCCTATCGGACGCTTTATGTATCATTATTCAACTTTGTGTAATGAGACTTTAACCAATTTCTAACCAAATTTGCACAAAATGTTCTTTGACAGGGCCTGCAGGCGACAGCCAAGCTCAAGGATGCAGAGAGTTTGACTCGGCTGTGTGGCCAGCTGGAATGTGAGAGCCCCAACCGCCATCTCTACGACTTTGTGGGTCGGATCCAGATAGAGGGACACCGGTGAGACCCTTTAAGACCCTTTAGGACCCTTCTGTCTAGATGGTGGAAGGCCACCGGTGAGACCCTTTAAGACTCTGTAAGACCCTTCTGTCTAGATGGTGGAGGGGCACCGGTGAGACCCTTTAAGACCAAGACCCTTCTGTCTAGATGGTGGAGGGCCACCGGTGAGACCCTTTAAGACCCTTCTGTCTAGATGGTGAAGATGGTGGAAAGTTTAAGAAAAGTACATCTTTAAACCTTGAATTTAGTCTCTTGTCAGTCGGCCACTTTAGCTTTGATTTGGCCCGCGTCCCCCCCCCTCC
>OMNO01080468.1:13458-28291 GCA_900303215.1 Trachyrincus scabrus
GTAACTTAGGGCACCGACCGCCCACTTGATGGACAGACACTCCTTTTCCACTGTGCTGGACACACAGGGTTACACACACATACACACACACCAAATACTGTAAAGGTGTAGGCCTACTAATTGTGAATGTATAGTACATTTACAGACTAGGACAAAATTCACTGACAGCATATTGTCATTAACTTAAATTTGTATTCAAGTATAATACAAGTGATCATACAGTGTACTTAAAAATGTTCTTCCAATTATACTGTAAATAGTCTAAAAGTGTACTAATTGTGAATGTATAGTACATTTAAAGACTAGGAAAAAAATCACAGACAGCATATTTTCATTAGGTGTTAATTATAACTTAAATGTGTATTAAAGTATAATAGGCCTACAGGTGATCATACAGTGTATTTAAAAATGTTCTTCCAAGTATACTGTAAATAGTGTAAAAGTACTAATAGTTAATGTAGAGTATATTTAAAGACTAGAAAAAAAATTACTGAAAGCATATTCTCATTAGGTGTTATTAGTGTAGTTATATAATATTTAGTGTACTTAAACTGTGCTCTAAATTTTGAGTATAGAAATACAATATAATATAATGTAATACAATAATACATTTGGAATACATTTAAATATTTAACAGAGAAATACCTCATTTTAATATACTTAAATATACCAAAAAATATATTAAGTACAATTTAAATATATTTGTTTTTCACTTTGGGGTACATATTGTATTGCAAGATTATTGCAAATGCATTTGCAATAATCTTGCAATACAATATGTACCCAAAATATGTACCTCAAAACTGTCAAAGTGCTGAGCAAGTGCTGAGCAAGTGTCTGAGCATTTTGAAAATGCTCAGACAGTTTACAGTAAGAATAAAATCACATAATAAAACTGCTATTCTGAAATAGCAGCATGGATATCCTTTAAAGTAAAAGCAAGTTTGAAGAGATGGGTTTTGAGTGAAGACTGAAGGAGGAGAGTGAGGAGGTGGAATCCCGGATGGGTTTGGGGAGAGAGTTCCAGAGGGAGGGGGCGGTGTTGTAGACGGCCCTGTCACCCCAGGTTCATTGTTTGGTCATGGTGGGAGGTGCCAGGAGGTTTGCATTAGCAGATAGGAGGGCTTGAGTGGGTGCATGGCTGTGTAAGAGATCAGTGAGGTAGGAAGGTGCCAGGTTATGGAGAGCTTTGTAGGTGGTAAGGAGCAGTTTGAAGTCGATGTGCTGTTTGACAGGGAGCCAGTGGAGGGATTTCAGGACTGGGGTGATGTGGTCTCTGGTGCGGGAGTGAGTGAGAAGACGGGCAGCTGAGTTCTGTATGTATTGTAATTTGTTGATGACTTTGGCGAATGTGCCGTATAGGATGCTGTCGCAAACTTTTGACGCAAGGCATGGATTTTTCCTATTTTTCCTATGTAGGCTAGTATTTTGTATAAATAGCCACTCGAATATAGGCTAACAATGTGATGTTTAATTATGGAGTTGGTGTGATGGTCGCAGTGTTGGCTACTGCTGTGTGAAATGGTAGTAGCCAATCCTAGGAAATGTGTAACTTAGCTGAGTCACTAGGGGGCATTGTTGCGCTGTCACGTGATTAAAAAGAGAGTCAAATTCTTTTCTCCCAACACACATTCAGCGATTTGAGCCCCTCCCCCCCTCACAAAAGTGGGCCATTACATAAAGTGCATGCGTGAGATATGATGAAAGCCTGGAAGCATATCCCCGTAGACTCACATTGAAAACCTAGTGGCACAACTGTAGTCATTGTCTTTTGGAAATGTAACAATTGGAGGAAAAACAACAAATACTGGAATTTGAATTATTCTTCAGTTCTGAGTGAGTTATTGTATATGCACTGATCCTGGTTCCCTCCTAAAGGCATGTTCAGAGACACGGTCAGACATTGTGCCCAACCCACTCCATTGTTTTCCTATGGAGAAAGTGGCGCTGTGATTTCACCGGCCTCACGATTGGTAATGCCTCCCATTCACTTTGTATTGAACCCGATATCGCGTGGGGCAAAGGATTACAGCCCGGCCCCACCAAACGAGATGCCTCACGATTGGCAACGCTAATTGGGATGGCTGGCGTGCGGGCAGGGGCTTGCGGTGCGTTCAAGGGGTGGGACGAAAGTTTAAGTTCAGTAACTTTATGTAATTGATCGATTAGTGCGGCGCGCGTTCGGCCATGTGATTTGAAGGGGTGGGGCAAAAGTTGAATTCTGTGTTGAATTTAATTTCCTGGTTTTAAGCACTTCCATTGACAACATTGTAAACTCCCACAAGCAGAAACTAGAGAGGGAGAGGGGCAATGCCACACGAATGCCACACGATGGCAATTGCAAGGCATCGCATTTGGTGGGGCCGGACAGGGCCATGCGCCAGAACTCGTGCCGCGTTGCCGTGGAGGGGGCTCTATTTGAAGTTGAAATAATTTCAACGTCATGCGGTGGCTGACAAAACGTGGCATATCAATCGATTTGCAGTACAGTCCAAAAAGACAATGTTTTAAGTTGTGGCTGATTTTGTGTGTTTTAAACTTGCCGTGCTTGAGAACACAATGCCCGACCTAGCAACGTGCAAGGTGTCATACCGCGTCTGAAGTGGATGCACCTTAAGGCACATTATATGAAACCATTTGCTGATTGCTAAATATATTGACTCAACTCAACATAACCATCTCTGGTGAAACAGGGGCTACTAAAATTGCAGTTGCTGATATGAGACTAATCTGTGACAGATGATGGAAAACATATAACCAGTGCGTGTCTCTGTACCTGTGGTTTGTTTTAAAAAACATGTAGTATTCTATATATTTTATACTCTATAACTAGCAGGGTCTATTCCGTATCCCCCTCTCCCGTTCCCCACTTCTAAAAGCCCCTCAGAGGCTCCATGATCTATCAAGCCGTGGGCAGCCATGTTTTCTGAAAAGGAGCCATGAACTTGTTACCTCTCCACAGCTTGACCCCCATCCTGTCTGATTATAACATAGCCATTTGCTTTCTCTTCATGTCATGGAAGTCTTTTTCATTATCTCTCTCTCTCTCTCTCTCTCTCTCTCTCACCTTTTTCCATTCACTATGGGGATGTATTAAACCTGGCATGCATTCATAGTGACCGGGTCATGTTATGCCTGGTAATGTGTTCCTTTCAAAACACATCTCCTCCAGTTATAAGCACGCACACAAGACTTGTGTGTGTGTGTGTGTGTGTGTGTGTGTGTGTGTGTGTGCCTTTGTGAGTGTAAAACTGTCAATGTTGAAAAAAACTGGGTATGTGTCTCTTCAAATCCCAGGCTTTTTAAACACAGGTGAGGGTGAAATGCTAAGCAGAAATTTTTCTCTGGCCTTTTTTCTAACATGGCGACAATACACTTTGAACTCAATGTCAGAATCTTCCCCGGAGTTCAACTTGCACTTAACTGCACCGTAAGTGTAAGACAGTCCCCACTAGTCCCCTCCATCCAACTCTCTCTCCTTGTTCTCTTGCTCCCCACCTCCAGTGTCATGCATAATTTTTAATGGTGTTGCAGGATTATCCCCTTATGTAAGGCCCTGCTGCGTGGGTGTGACGATGATGTGCGAGAGCACCAAACGGGCCTGGAGTCTGGAGGTATGCTCAAACCACACACCCACTCCACTGCATCAGTCACAGTTTTTTAAATATTTGATTGTTGATTTGTTCAATGTCCCAACTATGCATCAGCTGTCAGACAGACGTGTTTGTGTTGGTCGAGCCACAGGTGCCAGTGGAGGCTTGAGGCTTTCTTTGGCTCTCTATCCCTCTCTCTCAAAAGATAAAACATGCAAATACATCTATGTTTGTAAACTCTATACAACACACATACATAGTCCCACAACCTTTATCATAGAACCACAACACGGACACACACACCCCACCCGTCTCAATAATTGGCCGTGGGATGAGGGGGCTATGGTAGTGTGGCTTCGGGCTATTACACTGGCAGTCCGCGCAGTGCCGGCAGTAGTCCTGGAATGCCCTTCTTACACTGGCCTGTAGAACCTCACCATGACCCGCTCCAAGGTCTTTTCCGCCCCCGGATGAGCCCCGAGTAAATGCGAGTGGGCTAGGAACAGAACCTTCCGGACGTAAGCTTTCGGCACAAGTAACTCCCCATTTTTAATCTCCCTGTATCATAGGCCCTTCATTTTTAATCTCCCTATATAATTGGCCCTTCATTTTTAATCTCCCTATATAATAGGCCCTTCTTCATAATGATGGCTAAATGTTATAGAATATTTTGAACTGTTCAAGAGTAAGTACAATACATGGATTTTAGAATATTATATTGTTTTGGTGAATTACTCCATTAATAATACATATACATAAAACATGTTAAGAATACAATAAATTAAATACAATCAACAAACATAAAAGACATTGTCACAACCTGGCTCGCGGGAAAGTGACAAAGAGGGAGACAAGTCATGGGTTTAAGAAAAACAAACTAAAGATACTCACAAAATAACAGTGGGATTTGGTAGTCAGCATAATCAGTGGTGTCGGGAGTGGATGTGATCAGTGTATGTGTAGTGTGTTGTAAGGTATGAAATAAGGATAAAGGGTTGCCACAAAACAACAGTAAATGTGTGCTCGCAGAGAGGGAGCACTAATGGAAAGGCCCCAGTTGATATAGGACCAGGACACAGATCACAGGTGTGCTCCATCAGAATCAGGGCTCCTCCCCCTACTCACCATCCTACAACTGAAACAAACAGACAGAGGAACAGCACACAGGGAAAGGAGGCCGTAACAACATACATCCCAGAATCAGTGATGCTATGTATCAAAAATGAAATCCCAAAATATACAAATCCCTAGAATGCATTAAATACAGTAAATACTAATTCAACAACAATAATAATAATAATAATAATAATAACTAGACATGTCGCCATGTGCATTTTCTGAAGAAAATGCGTGTGGTTGCATGAGCCAACATATGCGCAATATTCCTTGAGCATGCTAACATGCTAATGCCAGCAAGGCTAATATGCAAACACGCTACGTTTCAAGTCCCCGGGCCACTTGGAAGCGGATTTGTGATTGATTGAATGATGTTGGCTCATTTGCATATAATTATATGCGCATAACTCGGCCAATTTTAGGTCAATCAAAAACCGAAATATATGTTTTGGTCAGGCAGAGGAAAGCAGAATGTCTACCAATTTGGTGTCTTAAGCATTTATGGTTTATTTTTCAAGATTTATTCAAGGTTTTCCAAAACTTTCAAGGTACAGGGGGCAAAGGGGGCGGGGTATTGGTTTGGTGTTGATACCTCAAAAACTGTGAGGAGATAGTTACGCAAAATGAGGCAGAAGAATAATTAGAAATAAAAATAATAAGACAGAATAACAATAGTGTGGCTTGCTTTGCAACCACACTAATAATAATAAGACACAGAATAACAATAGTGCGGTTTGCTTTGCAACCACACTAATAACAACAGCATTTGTTCATAAATTAGACAGTTGCTCCTTCAATCTGAGGCAGTAAGTGCATCACATTACGTTATCATCAACTTACAGGTTACACAATTATTTGTAGCTTAGTGCCCTCAATTATTCTTGTCGTTGAATACATTTGGCCAGAATCTCTTCTATAGCCTCTAAGCAGTTCTATAGCCTACTAAACAGCCTGTACTCTTCTGCGCTCAGGCCTCAATTTGTGCTATTCTGCCTGTGGTCCTAGAAAGAAAGTCCAACATAAATATGATATACTGTATGTGTCGTCCAACACAGGCAGGGATCAAGTTTGACACCTAAAAGTCTATGCTCATTTGTCTGTTCTATTATGTTTCCATCTGCCAAAATCTGTAAGTTAGGCTGTGATAGCCTATGTCTTGCAGAACCCATAATCATTACCTAAGACTTTTTCATATTCAAGACAAGTCTATTCTTAGCAACCCATTGTTCTAAGTCCTGTTGCAACTGTCTCTGTATATCCATATTAAATAGCCCTGGTGCATATATAGCTGTATCGTCTGCGTAGATTGTAATTTGAGATTGGGTTAAAGAAAGTTTGTGACATGTCATTTATGAACATTAGATAGAGAAGCGCCGCAGTCAACTACCCTACGGCACGCCATGCGTTATGTAAAAAAAGGAGGACAATTGCCCATTAATATAGACAGATTGTCCCATCAGCCAGGTACAAGTGCACCCAATCAAGAGTAGTTTGTTTAAAATCATAATTTCTTCAGAAACAATTTATGATCAACCAAGTCAAAGGCTGCACTAAAATCCAAAACAGATCTGACACAATCCATTCGCCTCATTCCTCTCCCTAAAAGCCTTGTTGACCTCCTCAGCCATCCATGCAGCTGAACAAGCTTTAATTGTTATTGAGAAAAATATTTTAAGAATTCTGGTTCCGTCGTCTGGAATGGTCAAAGACATGATTAATTCTGTCCCAAACCAGTCTGGACCTCGTCGGGGGTGCCCAGGATCATTTCAAACTGTTTTGATTTTGTCTGAAGTCCCAGACGATCGGCAACCTTTTCAAAGGGGCAGTTAACCCAAAATCGTTTTTTTGTGTTTTAAATGTGGTAACATGTATCTGCATATGATCTTCAACACAGTAATCTATGCCATGTTATTAAAATAAGACCGTCATTTAGAGAAAACTGATTAAGAACACACACAATTAGTTTTATAGGATATATTGTCAAATTTGACAGACAGTTTGAGGGACAAGTCAACACTGTTATATTATACACAATTATATTAATTATAATATATTATAATAATTATAATATTTTTATTTTGTTTTATATTATAGCCTATCGTACAATTTAATTTATTCGTGAGAATATATGTTTAATATGTATTTGTTTCAGACAGATGCAACACACAATTATATCCGCGATGAAGAATTCAGTGTCCTTCACTGTCCTTTTTCAACAAGATATTTTGTTTTGGAAGCGAATATCGTCAAACTGAAATCACCACGTGCGCTTCTATCTAAACCTTCATTAACCTTTTATAGGTATAGGTATTAGTTCAACTGTAAACCTCGCCAATGCCGTCCCCACCAAAATAAAGAAAACACAACACACTATTGACTTGGTGCCAAGACGGACTTTACAGTACAAAACATGAAGTAAAAGCCACCCAATAGGAATGAACGAATAATAACAAATCAAGTTGTTGAGAACTCCACACTCCCGTAGCCTTGGTAAATGTAGGCAGTGAACATACGTACGTGAACATACGTACACATAGGTATACATACGTACACATACGTACACATACGTGAACATAAGTACACATACAGTACATAGGTACACTGACCATCTCCACCACCTCAAATCCAAGGGCCATCAGCTTGAACGACTAGCCAATAAAGATAAAGATGCCTAGAAAACAACACCAACAGCTATACACAGACGCCCTCAACAGTGCACGCTCCTCCCACTACTCCGCCATCATACAATCCTGCAGCAACAACCCCAGGACTCTGTTTTCCGCCATAAGCAAACTCCTTAAACCAACAGACACCATCTCCAACTCCTTCACTGTCAGTAAATGTGACTCATTTCTAACCACTCTATCCTCATCACTCGCCTCCAGTCCTCCCTTGGCATAACCGGCACTGCCCTCTCCTGGTTTAAATCATATCTCTCAGACAGACACCAATTCATTTCCATCAACAACTGCAAATCCCCCACTGCCCCAGTCACTCATGGTGTCCCCCAGGGCTCAATACTTGGTCCCCTGCTTTTCATCCTCTACATCCTTCCACTTGGTCTGATCCTCCGCTAACCTGGCCTCCGTTACCACTGCTATGCCGACGACACCCAGCTCTACCTCTCCACCAAGACCATCTCTGCAGCCACCCATTCCACCCTCAGCACCTGCCTCACAGACGTCAAAATATAGATGCAAAACAACTTCCTGGAACTCAACTGCAACAAATCTGAAATCATCATCATCGGCCTGAACTTCCTCACCAGCTCCACCCAGGATTTCACCCTTAACATTGATGGTTCCATTGTCACCCCCTCCACTCACGTCTGCAACTTAGGCATCATCCTTGACCCCACCCTCTCATTCCTCCCCCATGTAAACCAGATCACCAAAACAGCCTTTTACCACCTTAGGAACATTGCCCGTCTCAATCCCTCCCTATCATTCTCTGAAACACTGGTCCATGCATTCATCTCATCCAGCCTTGACTATTGCAACAGCATCCTTTATGGCTCATCAAACAACATCCTCAATAAGCTCCAATATGTCCAAAACTCTGCTGCCCGCATGCTCACCTCCACCCGCCGCTCTGACCACATCACCCCTGTCCTCCTCAACCTCCATTGGCTCCCAATCAAATACAGGATACACTTCAAAATACTTCTCATCACCTTCAAAGCCCTCAACAACCTGTCCCACCCCTACCTCTCCATCGCGACACCCCTACCCGTCACCTCAGGTCTGCTGACGCCAATCTTTTACGACCCATCAGAACCAAGCTCAGGACCTGGGGCGACAGGGCCTTTGCTGCAGCTGCCCCCTCCCTCTGGAATGCCCTCCCCAGCCACGTCCACAATGCCAACACCCTACCATCCTTTAAATAAGCCCTCAAAACCCACCTTTTCCCCCTTACTTTTGAACTATAGTTGTTCCGTTTTGACTTGTTTTGTTTTGTTCTGTTTTATTTTGTTTTGTTTCGCTGTTCCTTTTTTTTCTTCCCTACACTGTAAAGCGTCTTTGAGCACTGTAAAAGCGCTATATAAATCGAATGTATTATTATTTTTTTTTTTTATACGTACACATACATAAGTACACATACGTACACATACTTGAATATACGTACACATAGGTACATACGTAATATATTAAATACGTGATATACATACACATACGTGAATATACGTACACATACGTGAATATACATAGACATACGTGAATATATGTACATATACGTGATTATACATACACATAGGTGAATATACATACACATACGTGAATACATATGTACATATACGTGAACATACATACACATACGTTAACATACGTACATATACGTGAATATACGTACACATACGTGAACATACGTAAACATACGTGAACATAAGTACACATAAATATGTATACATAGGTACACACACATATACATACATACATATACATAAGTACACATACTTAGACATACTTGAATATATACATACACATATACATACGTTCTCAAACATACGTGAACATACGTACACATATGTAAACATACGTACATATACGTGAATATGCGTACACAGACGTATATATACATGTGTTCACAAGCATACCTGAATATACATACACATACGTGAATATACGTACACATACGTGAATATACATACACACACGTGAATATATGTTCACATACGTACACATACATGAACATACGTACACATATGTAAACATACATACGTGAACATACGTACACATACATATACAGCACATACATATGTTCACAAACATACGTGAATATACGTACACATAGCTACACATACGTGAACATACGTACACATATATAAACATACGTCCAAATACGTGAACATACGTACACATACGTATACAGTACATACATATGTTCACAAACATACGTGAATATACGTACACATAGCTACACATACGTGAATATACGTACACATTCGTGAATATACGAACACATTCGTGAATATACGTACACATACGTGAACATACATGAACATACCTACACATAGCTACACATACGTGAACATATGTTTATATGTACGTATAAACACACACAAAAGCATGTAATGCCAGCCCAAGTACAATTTCTTCAGAAATTGTAGGTTTTCTAGTTTTTCATATTATTATTCTTCCCAAACTTCCCTCCTCAACTCCTCCCTCATACTTTATGGTAGAACAATAATTAAAACTTTATATACTACCTAACTATCCAAACGTTTATGGAATGACTTTCCCCAGCCTCAATTTAGTGTTGGGGATATGTGGAATGTGTGTTGTTGGTGGCTGGTTTAAGCAGCCTCACATGGTCCGAGTCTAATGACTTTTATACTAATTATACTTTTGAAGTATTTAAACGTTTAAACTATTTTTCTGCATTCTAGAATTGTTAGTGTACAAAATATAAACGATCAAAATCTATAAATTGTCACTACTCCCACAATATTTAAACACTCACCATTTTGATGTTGAGTGTTTAAATCAAAATTTTCCAAGCAATGGTGTTTATGCTTTTTACAAGAGATAACATTAAATGTTATGTTACACACACATTGAAATCACTTTAGAACTAAACAGCTGTTCTACTTTTAAATGATTAGACTTTTACACCAAGAACACAATAGAAACCACCTAGAACACAATAGCAACCAACTAGAACACCCTAGCAACCACCTAGATAACCATAGCAACCACCTAGAACACCCTAGCAACCCCTTAGATCACCGTAGAAACCACCTAGAACAGGGGTGGTGAACCCACGGCTCACAAGCCGCATGTAGCTTTTTGCCTGCTCCTGTGTGGCTCGGGGCTGTTCTATCAGTGTTCTCGGTTGAGCTTTTTCTTTTACATTTTAAAATATATTTCTGATAAATCAAAATGCATTTGAATATTTGACAATACTGCCAATACATTTGGCAATATTTAAAAATAAAAAAATAATTTTGTCGTCATGTGATGATAACGGGTCCGAGACCCCTTTATTGTGACACTTGAGACACCCTGAAAGCGTCAACAGCAAAACTTTTGGGGGTCTCTGGAAAAATCTTTAAAAAATGATTTGTCACTTGCAATTGTCACTACAAATGTCTTTTAAAAGCTTACTATGTCCAGTATTCATTATTGAAATTGCAAAATATGAATAGGCTAAAATATAGTTGTGGTGTTTCCTCTTATATTGCCATTGAATACCTGGTTGTTTCTGGTAATGCCTTCTTCCATAGGTGGCGCTGTTGCAAATGGTCCGCAATCCAAATGTTGTGTAGTTTAGAAAACCTAAGTGTTCGAGAAGCTTAACCCTCTCCCGGACACGGCTATCATCAACCACTGCCCACACGGAGCTCCACACATCCACAAACACCTCGCTGCCGGTGCCCCTTATGTTGTGACATTCAAGATTCAAGAAAACTTTATTATCCCGAGGGAAATTATGTGCAGCAGTTAAACAGTAGGAAATACACAGGAGGAGAAATAGACACCACACATATAAAACAATTATAAAAAAAATTTACACTAATACGTAGGTATATACAATACACAACAATACGCATAGTGCAAAGTGCAAATTGGTAGTACCAGATAATAAGTAAACAGAAGTAACTGGTACTAAAAAATGAGATCAGAACAGGTACGAAGTTAGCAGCAGGTGTTGATGTGGGTAAGGAATAAAGTGATAAGTGATAAGGTGATATGTCTGTTGGCTGTATGTTGACCTCAGGTCACTGTGTCTCCACTGTCCCTCCACTGTAGATGCATTAAACAGTCTGATGGCCACAGGAAGAAAGGACTTCCTGTGGCGTTCTGTGGTGCACCTGGGTGGAATGAGTCTGTTGCTGAAGGTGCTTCGGTATGAGGTCAGCACCTGGTGGAGAGGGTGGGAGTTGTTGTCCATGATACTACGCAGTTTGCGCAGCATCCTCCTCTCAGACACCACCAGCAAGGAGTCCAGCTGGACCCCCAGGACAGAGGCAGCATTCCTGACGATCCTACTGATCCTGTTGGCATCTGCTGACCTCAACCTACTACCCCAGCACGCGACACCATAGAAGATCACACTGGCTACAACCGACTGGTAGAACATCCTCAGCATGGTGTTACAGACATTGAAGGACCGGAGCCTCCGCAGGAAGTAGAGTCGGCTCTGGCCCTTCTTGTACACAGCCTCAGTGTTCTTGGCCCAGTCTAGTTTGTTGTCCAGGTGAACTCCCAGGTATTTGTAGTCCTGAACAATGTCCACGGTCACCCCCTTGATGGAAATGGGTGTGGGGGTAGATTTCTTGCCTTGCTTTACTACGAGTCTGAATGACAGGTGACATCACAAGTGGGAGTGTCCAACCTGGGTGGACGCTCCCACTTGTGATGTCACTAATGTGTAAATTTCGGTACTCACGGCGTCTCCAGGTCTCGACGTGCCCGTGAGCAAGCTGCGGCGCTCCCAGGGGACGAAGGAGAAGGAGGAGCCGGAGGAGGAGGAGCGGGCGGGAGAGAAGGAGTACACCTACCTCCGCGACGGAGACGTCATCCACACGGAAGGAGCTACGCTCACGTCAGTCTCCACTTACTTAGCTAACTAACATATCTGTTACCACTACTGACTATCTAGCTAACTAACATATCTGTTACCGCTACTGACTATCTAGCTAACTAACTAACTAATTATCTAACATCTATAATTGCTACTAACTGACTGACTGACTGACTTTATTAGTTTAGTGTACCAACAGGCCAGACGCTGAGCAGTGTAATGTAATCAGTCGGTGATGATTACCCAGGGTGCTGTTCACCCCGGGCCACTCGGACGACCACATGGCCCTGCTGCTGCAGGAGGAGCACGCCGTGTTCTCAGGGGACTGCATCCTGGGAGAGGGGACGGCCGTGTTTGAAGACCTCTACGACTACATGAAGTCCCTGGACCTCCTGCTGGACCACCACCCCCGCATCATATACCCAGGTAGCTGCTACTGGTTCTACTACTGGTTCTACTGTTTCTACTACTGGTTCTACTACTGGTTCTACTGGGAGCTGCCAGTACAACCACAGTCTCTACTGGTTCTACTGGGAGCTGTCCAGTACAACCACAGTCTCTACTGGTTCTACTGGGAGCTGACCAGTACAACAACAGTCTCTACTGGTTCTACTGGGAGGTGTACAATTTTTGGCGATTATTTGACCTCCAAAATAGAAGTCGCTCCCCGACCTCCAATAATAAAGCCTCTCTCCAACCTTCAAAATAAAAGCCCCCTCTGTCCGTCCTCCCCTGCAGGCCACGGCCCTGTGGTCAGCAAGGCGGGCTCTAAAATCCAGCACTACATCAGCCACAGGAAGCAGCGGGAGCAGAGCATCCTGTCGGCCATGCAGGCGGACGCCGGGACTAGTTTCTCCTCCATGGAGCTGGTCCACATCATCTACAAGGTGAGGAGGACCCGTCTCTCCTCCGGGTGTCACGTTGGTTCACCATCACCGGCCATTTATAAATCTACCCATTTGTGATCATAAGTGGGAGTGTCCACCCAGATGTGTGATGACCAGATCAGCACTCCCACCTGTGATGTCACAACAGATTTTGTGTTTGAATTGTGTGTGTTAGGGGTACATACCCAGGTGTGTGTGTGTGTGTGTGTGTGTGTGTGTGTGTGTTAACAAGGGTCTGGTATTTCAGGACACTCCCCAGCACCTCCACCGGGCGGCCCAGATCAACCTCCTGCACCACCTGAGGAAGCTGGAGAGAGAGAACAAGATACACACACACCTGGGTAGACACGCACACACACACACACACACACACACACACCTGAGTAGACACACACACACCTGGGTAGTTACACACACACACACACCCACACACACACACACACACACCTGGGTAGTTACACACACACACACACACACACACACACACCTGGGTAGTTACACACACACACACACACACACACACCTGGGTAGACACACACACACACACACACACACACACCTCTGGGTATGTACCCGTAACCCCACCCTACATCCGGGTCTGTCTGTCTATAACTGTCTGTCTGTCTAACTGTCTCACTGTCTGTCTAACTGTCTGTCTGTCTGTCTAACTGTCTGTCTAACTGTCTGTCTGTCTAACTGTCTCACTGTCTGTCTAACTGTTTCACTGTCTGTCTGTCTTTAAAGTGGAAGACTCCTCATCGACGGTCCGATGGAAGAGCAACCTGTGAGCAGCAAAGGCCCAGATATTGTTCTTGTTTTGATTTAGGCCTGTGAGGGTGGAGGGAGGTGGAGGCCTGTAGCTGTGGACAGCAGCCTGGTGCTGGAAATGAAATTATCGAATAATGATGATGATGATGATAACAATCATAATAATAATAATTAATAAAAAATATGAACGCAATTCAATAATCTGATGCAACTTTTATTTCAGCAAAACAGACACAAGTGTGTGTGTGTGTGTGTGTGTGTGTGTGTGTGTGTGTGTGTGTGGGTGTGTTTTTAAAAAGTAAATAAAACATAATACCATCATAGATTATATCACCTCACACACACACACACACACACTTTTACATTTACATTTCCTTAATTTCCCTCGGGATAAATAAAGTCTCTTGAATTGAATGTCTGGGTAAACGCATACAGAACAGACATTGTGCACGTTGTGTGTTTTCCACCTGGTGAACTCTTAAGTGTGCCGTATGATATTTCTTTATGGATTTATTGCACTTTCGGTTGATATAAAATAATTGATATTAAGTCGACCATATGGTCCTCTGTGCTTTGGTGCCACACCGCGTCCGGCCGCTAGGTGGCGGTGTCTGTCAACAATACTGACTGAACATTTACATGCTGCTTTTTACATGCTTTTTATTCATGTTTTATTAACAGCTGACCCCCAGGGGACTCGATTCATCAGGTATGTTTTATTAGTACATTTGACCCTCCAGTAGAGTTCACAGTGAAGTGTTCAGACTTGTGGGTTTTGGGTTTTCCTCTCAAAGCGTCACGACAGCTGATTATGTTTCCCCGATACGCTTGAATACTTCAGAAAAGACGTGTTTACCTTTCCTTAGAGAGACTTGACGTCCAGCATGTGGTGTGTGCGTGCGTGCGTGCGTGTGTGTGTGTGTGTGTGTGTGTGGTAATGAGATG
>OMNO01080485.1:0-11770 GCA_900303215.1 Trachyrincus scabrus
GTGGGCACACACCCACAGCGCCCCGACATGAGATACTGCCAGCAGTATATTGTAAGCTTAAGTCGCACAATTTATATTTTCTTAAAAAGAAAACTATAACCAGCAATATATTTTTTAAAAAGTTTTAATGGGATTTCAACTATTTTGTTTTTCCTCTCCTGGTATGTTGTAGTTCTTGTACCCTAACCTAAATGTCTTGAGTCCAGAAATATGAGCGTATTGTTTAAACGTTATATACGGTAAATGTATATTTGTCTCTGAAACACGTTTGTGTAGATGTTCAGTACATGTCACTTTATTTCTTTACTGTACGTGTGTATTACTGTGCATAGACAAATGTCTAAAATTGATATGGGGAACAAATTCGTTCCTTTATTTTTCAGCCATGTAAGTTTGGTAAATTGGTGTTTTGTCTTACAATGTATTTACTACATCTGCCACATTCAAACCTTATGGGATGATTAGAAGATTTCTCTACTCAGCATCATTTTTAATTGGAATTCCTATTTGCGAGTTGAGGAAATAGGAAAGATTTTACCTTTGGACTGCATGACAGTTGCTGTCTCATTTCTAATTATGGTTTGTCCCATTCGGCGTGAACGCTGCATTGCTCCAGTAATTTAGAGGAAGCTTCATTTGTAACTGTTCCATTTCTTTTAATCGTGGGAGCATGGTCTCATAGTAGCATTTATGGCTTGTCCACTCTGTCCATCAGTAATAGTTTATACCGTTGCGTCTGTCATGTTTCTTGCCACTGTAACATTAAATTGCTTTATCAAAAAATAAACCATCTTGACTTCCATTTTGTAAACGGTATAACAAATTTGTACAGTAGTAATACCGTGAACAACAACTGAAGCATAGGTAATACAGGTAGGTGCCTGCAACAACAAAAAAAGAGTTGGAAAAATAAGTAGTTCTTGAGGTGTTAGCGATGGCTCAGGGAGGATTCTAGCCATCAAGTCCAGACTTTCTCCCCATGTCACTCTGCATACTCTGGCGTTATTTGCAGTCGAAGCAGGTCCTGTCCCCTCTGGACCAGCATGGAGATGGTATTGCTGCTGTGGACGGCCTGGTACATCTCCATGGCGGTGTTCACTCTGGTGCCGTCGATCTCCACCACTATGTCCCCTGGCTGCATGCCCGCTCTAAAAGACAAGCCGATTACAATGTAGATTGGACTTCGAAAATAGGTTTGTTGAATACATTTGTGAAGTTGGCTACGCAATCCGTGTGTCCATTTGTATTTAGCTAAGACATTTGTGACCTATTTTTGTTTCCATGCAAGTCTGATCCACAGTGTGTCCTAAGTTACCTTTTCTGTAATAAGCACAAAATTAATTCTTGAAAGGACAAGTTCCTGTGTGAATGCAAAGGTAAGCAAACTCTTCATGTCCATCAGCTTCCTTGATCTGTTTTAAAGAGTCACCAATCACCGGTCACCAATCACTAATCACCAATCAATAGCCATGCTTACTTGCTTGCTGGTGAGCCTGTGATGACCCTGTGGATCAGGATTCCATGAGTGATGTCTGGGAAGGAGGACTCTCTCAGCTTTAACTCTGCAATGATCCTGCATCACCAAAGGGACAGGATTATACAGAACACTGACTGAAGTGAGCACACAGATTCATTGTGCATTGGCAAAAAAAGAGATTACCTTGGTGTCAGGGTCAGCATCATTACTCCAATGTACCTTCGCCTGCTGTCTGATTCGCTGGACCAGGATTCTGGCAGGTACAAAAACAATATTAAATGCTGTATAAAATTAAATACTTATATTACAGCTTAGATGGCGGGTTGTGAGTTTTGATAGTAGAGTCTTATTAACGAGCCATGTCTTTTTTTTATTGCTTCCTCACATTTAAATAAAGGAGACAATAGCCACGCCCACTTAATTATCCTCTCCAGCTCAATTACAACTCAAAGAAAACATGCCCATAAAAGGCTGTGGCATTTTGTTTTGATCTGAACGGTCTTTATATGGAAGAGGAACTGCTGGTGTTTCATTTCATTACACACAGACATGCCCATGGTATACTTAAGATAAAAAGTGATCCAAATACTTTTACATCCTTCATTGTTCATTGAATACTCCAAGGCGGATCCTGTGTTTTTCCAACATCATTCCCTGCATCAACTTACTCTCTCGTTCTTCCGATTTGTTGAGGAACAGCTTCACATGGTCTGAGGGGATGGCAAAGGAGATCCCCGCAGTGACCTTCATGGTGTTTATACCGATCACTTCCCCGTCCTGTTTCAGAGAAGACAGAAAAACTATTAACATAAGTAAGGATAAACATCTAAATATGTTGAAAAAACATGGTATACATCTGTGGATAACTTCATTGCTTTTTTTTATGTGATGTTTTGGATCTGTCACTCACCAAGTTAATTAGGGGACCTCCAGAGTTCCCAAACTGCAACACACAAATTAGTTATGTGGTAACATTTTCAAAGCTATAGGATAGAGGGTATAGAATATCTACAGATATGCAAAAACTATATTCACAGACAAGCAAATGCAACGCCGGTTCTCAGACATCACGTCGCTACCCAGCATGGGGTTTGAACTACAGTAACCCCGATTGGAAGATGAACACGGTCAACCTCAAAACCAAATTTCAGCTGCAAGGCATTGGGAGTGATGTTGTATACCCTGGATGACACCTGCTGACTACTGTCAGTACACGTTTCACACAACAATATCCCACAAAATACGACTTACATCAATAGCGGCATCAGTCTGGATGTAGTCCATGTTGGAGTTGGACAGTCCCAGCTCCTTACTGCCCCTCTGGGCTGAGCTGACTATGCCTGACGTGATCGTGTTGCGGAGAGCAAACGGGCTGCCCATGGCGACGACAAACTCCCCTTGCCGGACATCCGAGGAGCGAGCGAGGGCCAGAGTGGGCAAAGGATGCTGGATCCATGGGTGGGGGAGGACAAAGAGATGGGTGTAAAGCACTGCTATAGCATATGTTCTTTGAAAACATTGCAGCTCTGAAAATGACACATTTCAAACCACCTTAGCTGTGATTTTAATGGTGGCAATGTCTGCCACTTGGTCGACATCCTGCACGGTGGCGTTGTAGGTTTCTCCATTGGTCAGCTTGACGCGCACCCCTCTCTTGTTGGCCACAACATGGGCATTGGTGACAATGAGACCTTCACTACTGATGATGAAGCCAGAACCATTGGAGACAGGGATTTCCCTCCCAGAAAATGGGTGCCTACATAACAATTGACAATAAAAGACGTTACATCTGATGAGAAAAGTTGTATGATTTTTTTTAAAGTTTGATTTTTAAATATGAAGATTTTTGCGTGAATAGTTTTGTCTGCCAACTTACCTGCCTACAATTTCAATGTACACAACAGCTGGCGTAGATTTTTCTACTACATCAGCAATGAAGTTGTACTTGTACCGGGGGCTGTCAGGTTTGTATGGGGATGCGCATCGGGCAGACGGAAGGATATGTCCTGGAATCCACCTTGACAGAGAGACGGTTCCGTCGTCCACGTCGTCCCCTGTGTCCGAAAGTGCTACTAAACCAAGTCCTAAACCAACAGCGACTGACTTTAGGAAACTTCCCGAGCCCGGAGTACTATGGCGACCACTTCCTGTATTCCTTGTCGGAGGTCTTGTGTCAAGAACATACCTTGTGTTGCTGCCTGCATGTATTCTATCAAATGTGAAACTAGATGTCATACTAGTTATAGTTCTTTCGGTTTGCGAGTAAGACCCACATCTCTTGCGTACCAAGAGAAAACAACGACTGGCAATGTGTGATGCCATATTACATATTACACGTCCTTGAAGCAGACTGTACCCGGTCTATTCAGTGACCAGAGAGCGGACTGGTAAAACCGCGGCCGAAGTAAAGTACTATAAAATGAAACCGATTCCACACACTTCGTTGTAGTACGTGTAACAACTGTTAACTGTAGAGTAAACCCTCAAAGTGCGAATCACCTTTTCTTCTTCTTCTTCTTCTTTTAGATATGAGGCAACCTAGAACGCCATCAAGCGCATTGCTGCCACCGATAGGTTTGGAGGTACTATGTAAATTCATAAAATAAAAACATGAAATTACATATAAATTGAGAAAATAAAAATGAAAACAATACAAAAATCACACCCTGTTAAACAGTCCTGTGGTGTGTAGGAATTCTAAAACTAAAGCCTGAACCTCTGATACGTCGACAGCAGGACCCAACAGTGTGCGCAGTGAGAAGGTGGTCACACCAATGTCTGCCACCTCTTGTAGTGTAGTAATACACCGTCTCAAGCATCCCACACTCAGCACATAGCTCGTCTTGATGCTTACCCACCAGCATCAGTCCTGCTCCCACACCACAATGTCCCAACCTCATTCTAGCCAGTATGACCCCCACCCTCCTATCCACCCCACTTGTCGTATTCCTCCCAACCGTTTGTTGTATTGAATACAAATGCCTTCCCGTAACCCCAGACCCTCTGCCATGCATGGCACATCCCTTTTTCATCTCTGTCCAACCATAAGGAATGGACACCCCAACCTGCTCTGACTCCAAAGACTGTCAACTCATTGCCACACACCCCACATGTGCAGGGACCCACCTGACATCCTGTCCGATGCACATGGTGTAAAAGCACCAGCAAGTCAGCCAAAATATCAGGACGTGCCACCGATCGTCTGTTTTGCACCTCCACCAGAGCTGCCGCAGAATCGGAACATATCACGACCTCTGGTGAACCCCCTCCACCCACTCCTGCGGCCAATATAACGCCATCATCTCTGCAGTAAAGATGGACATGCCGTCATTCAGGTGAACACTACAAGATATTTCGACCTCCGGGTCCTTAGATCCATCAGTATACACCTGAAGAGAGGAAGACCACTCACTCCTCAAAACATTCCTCACCTGCCTGCTGGGGCACCACTTCTGTGTCCTCAACATCTCCATCACTTCACTGTATCAGGCATCAACCAATGTGGTACAGGGATCCAAAGTGCATCCACCTCAATGATCTCCCCCTCAAGGCCTAGCGCAATGAACACCCAGAGCCTGGACCCACACAGTTGAACATGTCATTTATCATTATGTTAAATAATATTGGGCTTATCACACTGCCTTGCATAGTTGCATTAGCAATGGGCACAGATTCTGACAAAGCCCCCCGACCCTTTAAAAAATCCTGAATCCATTCATAACACCGACCCTGAACCCCATATGTCTGTAGTATCTAATTATACCTCTGACCCTGAACCCCATATGTCTATAAGCCATCCCTCCACATCATTAACCTTCTCAAATATCAGTAAACACAGCCACAAGAACCTCCCTATCTGCCAATGCCCCCCTGATAGTCCAACAGTAGGACATTGTCCATAGTGGACCGACCCCTACGAAACAACCCCCTCCCCTCAAGAAAATGAGTGAGCCTATCAGTAGCCACCCTCTCAATCATTTTTCACATCACAGAGGTCAGAGCAATTGGCCTATATGATAGAGGGCTAGAGGTGTCTTCACCAGGCTTTCCAACAGGGACTACCACGGCATTCTTCCAAGGCCACGGCAGGACCCCCTAACCCCCACACTCTGTTGAACAAAGACAGAACCTCCATCAACATCATTTCGTCCAAGTGCTGAAACAGCTCACAGCATAGGCCATCTGCACCTCATGCTCCTCCCCAAGGTCTCACAATAAGCTCTCCAATATGTCCTCTTAGCAAATTTAATGACCCGTCTTGCCACAGCCCTAAGTCTTTGATATATCAATACATTACCTTCTACTGGGAACTGTTGTGGATAACAACACTTAAAACTTTATCAAAATTAGGAGAGGTCGAGAAGCTGACGTTTTAAAGACTTTAATTATTACTTAAAACAAGCAACACAAAAGCCTGAGCTGGTTTGCAAAGAAGCTTCCCAACTAGGCTCAGGATACATCTTTTATGCTTTTATGCTTATTTTTTAAACCAATCACAGGCATTGTGTATATATTTCAAACCAATCATATGCATTGTATGTATGTTCCAAACCAATCATATGCATTGTATGTATGTTCTAAACCACCCCTATTCAAAGGCCGACACCCCACTAATTATCTATCAACATGTGGTACCCAAGATCCATTCTTCTCCTTTACCATATGGCTGTAGATAACCTTTGGCCTTTGTACATTCGTTGAACCTTGGTTTATTACCTTGGTTTACTTCCTTGGCTTATCACCTTGGTTTACTTCCTTGGTTTGTCACCTTGGTTTGTCACCTTGGTTTGCCTTTTCCCATACATCCTTCCAAATGGTGGCACAGAATATCCAACAAGAGACACACCACTCAGTGACTCTGTGTTTTTCCACACTTAGCATAGCATATATGGCAATATGTTGCAATATGTTATAGTAAAATTCTTCCATAGAACCTCCTTAACCTCCTATAAGCCCTATTCCTAGCCCTTACCGCCTCATCACATGCCTTATTCCACCACGGCACTACCTTCCTGGGCCGCAAAGCTGCCTTTTGTGGAACCGCCTCGGTAGCAGCAGACAACAGCAGGTAAGAGAGTGCTGGGAAGTGCTGACATGCCCCCCCCATCCAAAAAAAATTTCATAAACTGGACTCTCTTAACAGGGTTACCATACCTAACATAAACAATCAGACTCTTTACAGGACTTCGGCTGCTTCCAGGGGCTGCTAGCCACAGACGGTTGTTTGTAGCGGTCGATGCGCTGCCTCCCCCATCCTCCGCTGGATTCCACCAGCGACCGTCACTGCCGTCGGGGAAAGGGCTGGTGCTGGGAGGTGGCTGCCCGTCGCCACAGATGGTGACTCCAGCCCTTCCGTGTCCCTTTCCGGGTCGGAGAGACCCCACGTTGGGCGCCAGTGTGGCAGTTGACCCTGCCATACGGCACTGAAGTGGCTTTTCCGGGCTCCTCCGACACCAAGACACAGGCAGTTGATGAGTAAACCGGGTTATTGTAAAGTTGTAGTTGTTTTGCAGGTAGTAAGTGCTGACCTGTCCGCACTCCTCCTGAGTGTGTGTGGTGGTGGCTGGTTTAACCTGTGGGCCTTGATTGGCCAATGCACCATAGGTGTGCAGCCTCACCCAGCCCCAGTCTAATCAGCCTGACTCAGCCAGGTGAGGCTGCTTAAACCAGCCACACTCCAGAACATCCCACCCAGCCTTACATGCCAGTGCACCCGACGCCCATGTTAGATCAAGACATGACACGCTGCCTCAACCCACCTGAAACCTTGTGACATGACCATCATTACACACACCAACCCAAGCCTTCCCATCGTTTCCTCCACCGTCCTACCAACACCATCCAATGTAGAGCTACCCCACAACGCAGTATGTCCATTAAAGTCACCTACCCAGATAGCAGGCAGTGAAACACCTTCAAATATTGTATCCACTGACATCCGCTGCACACAAATAAAATCCTATTTGGTTTTATACCCTCCAATAAACGTTTTAAATTATTGGCCGTTGGCTATGAGGCTTCTCGCATTCCATTACAAAATTAAGGACATCTTCTCTGGCTTAACGAGGGGTCCCAACCTCAGAAACACCAGCCCGTGTGATAATTGAACCCCAAAAACACGAGCCCCCTGAGACGATTGAACCGCAGAACTTTAGAGGTTAGATTCCTCCTGCACAGGCTTCAAAACTGCTACCATAAAAGCTAGACAATCAACCGTATTAAAAAAAACAGAGTCTGCATGTATCACCGACTCCCTCCCAATCCCACCCATATACAACCGAAGAATCGCCACCCCCTACTCCTCTTGCATATATACCATCCACAGCAACCGGTCGCTCCACCTCCTGGGCCTTTACATGCTGTACGCAACCTTCCTCTCTCCAGGCACAAAACACTCCACGGGCCAGGAACCCAAACTTTTCAACGCCAAAAGCTTACCACATTGCTCCGCCGACCGACAAAACCAATTGTGATCCGCTTGCCATTGCTGGCACACATCCTACTGCATCCTAAGGGTGGTGGTAGTCTAGTGGGTAAGGAACATGCTTCCAGACAGAGCACCGGAGAGTCATGGGTTTGATCCCCGGGTCTGCCACCATTGTACGCCAGAGCAAGGTACTTAATCCTGAGTTGCTCCAGGGGAATGTCCCTGAAATAGTAAAGTACTTGTAAGTTGTTTTGGATAAAAGCATCTGCTAAATGCCCTAAAATGTAAAATCCTTTATTGTTGAAGACAATTAAAATGGGTTAACCCTAGTTGGCACCTCACCTCTGTTCATCAAATTCACGAAATCCTCATGTGAATCTAGTCTTGCCTCCTTCCTACTCCCCTCTCTTTCACTTCTGATTCCTAGCAATCCATCCCGTCCCTCCTCCATCTCGTCTGAATCTGACATTGGTACAACCAACGCCACCTGCTGTCCAGCTTCAGCACTCGTAACCTACGAATCATCTCACTTGACATGCGCAATGTGACACCTTATTGAGGGCTCATTCAGGAGCATAATGTGTATTTGCGGCTTTGAACTTATTTTTGGTGGTTCTTTATTATTAAGGTCAACAGGGTTTTGACAACAAAATACCAGCCTCAATTAACTTGTACAAATTATAGGATCGCGTCCAAATATTGTTTCATATTTCATGTTATTGTTCCTTTAATTATTATGATTATGATTTTTTATTTTTTTTATTACAAATGATACACATATAGCATCCAAAAACACTGAAAAACTATGAAAACTACTCCTGAAAACATTCTCCTCGTAAAAATAAACCTTATAGTAGCCGTGTGATAGCTCTGTTGTATTGTGAACATAGCTCTACCGCCACAGTCACAGTAGACGGTGTTGTTACGGAAATGACGTACAGAATTCGGGGTGGCGTTAAATTCAAATTTTGTTTTCGCTAGCTAGCAGTCAGAGTTAACACGAGTTTATTTGTATGTTCATTTTTGGTATTCATAGGTAGATTAAGTAACTAGTAGGTAACGTGACCGACATAGTTAGCTGGATTCAACGACGATTCATGTTACGTAAGTTGGATAAGAAACATTGACGCTACTTTGGAAAAAGCCATTCGCTGGTATATCGTTACCATTGTGAAGAGTAGCGGAATATGGACTTCAAATCATCCTTAAACCCGTAAAATACGAGTGACTTTGCAAGATAACTCTAAACTGTTAATTTAGCAATGTTTACACAATCAAAATACGTGTACAAAGACAAATGCTTTCAGCAGCCGAGAGCCGGTCGGGACCACAGGGTTCACACATACCCCGAGTGCAGCGGAGGATTCGATTCGACCATTCATGATGCACTAACTGCTCCCAGCTCGAAAACCATGAAATCGCACTGTCGCCTATTTGATCAGAGACCACAATTTCAGTCTCCTGCCAAGGTTTTTGCCAAACTGAAAGCCAATTCTCTTAGAAACAATGGTGGGATGCAAACATATGAGGATATGCGCGCTCGAACGAAGGAGAACGGAGGATCCGTGTTTCTGACACCCAGAAAAGGAAAAAAGAACACGCGGGAAGCAAAGTGGACCACAGACGAGACCTATACCTTTGATCGTAATGATACTGAGGCCCTGACCATTTCCCCTACAAGGTCCCCACAACATATACTGCCCGAGTCATTCTCCAACTTCCGCAGCAAACACAGAGAGTCTTCTCCAATAAAGGACACACGACACGTTTTGAAGGAAAGAACTGTGTATACACCAATCAAAACACCTGGTCAGGTGACATCAAACGTATTGAAGTCTCACAAGGCAACGCCATCAAGAACATCCAAAGACATTGTCAGAACTCCATCAAAAGGACAACCACAATTGTCCAATTCAAAACTTGGTGGAACAGGTAAGGGAAGAAATAACAGCTGAATTGCACTCTCAGAAATGCTTTATCAAGGCACACCTTTCTGATAGACCCCAATACTTGAGCACCATGTTACAGTTTCTATATTGGCTTATGATGTTGATGTTTGAACAGAGGTAGTGGTTTCCCTGGAGAGATATCCGTTGATGTCAGCAGCCGAGATGTTTGTTCACATCAAGGAAAGGGAGAGAAAAAGAATGAGAGAGCATTACGACAGCCCCACAACCAAGTTCACAAACGGAGGTGAGGAAGTTGAAAACTTGTGCCGCTATGGAGTGAATTTAGTGCCAATGTTACTATCACATATTTCTAAAATCCACAAATGTTTTGTAAGGTGGGAAAAATAAGTATGCACTAAGTAAAGTAAAGATTCGCAAAATGCACATTGTTGTCTTACAACTGTGAAACCTGTGTTGTGAGTCAAGGATCTGCTTTTGCGCAGTTGTCGGTCTATATCGATAGATTCTGAGCTATGAAGCTTGTGCACTACTATACCACATCTTTTTTAATAACGAAACTGAAATGAAGGTTTGACATGATCATTCTCGTGTAGTGTAACAATGATGGTGTGAGCATGGTGTACCTACCCGAGGCCCTGAAACGGCCCTTGTGAACAGTCATGTTAATGCTTGGAACTGCTTTATCTTGTCGCTGTAGCTCATGCCTGCCAGCCAATAAGCCATGCTCTCAATAAGGATGGGCCGAGAAGTCCCTCTCCATCGGAGAGGGACCCGACAGACAGCCTGGTGAACGATGCCACAGATGACTGGTCACCTCCAGCTCGCCATCCCGTCGTTGACAAAGATCTGAGGCGTCACGACTCGTCAAAGGCCTTCTTGTCAAAGAGACGTAAGAGTTTAATTTAATTTAGGATGGTTGTCTCGTTAGGTCAATGGATCTTTTCATTTTAAATGTCGTCCCTTGGAAAAGGGGTTGATGGGTTTTTCTGGTGTTTACTGTCGCCTTGTTTGAACAGAGGATCTGATTTCCCTGGAGAACCTGGTGTCTCCTGCCAAGACGTTTTTCCACATGAAGAGGAAGAGGCAGCAACAAGAGGCTGACAATGTCGGAGGCAACACCAAGGAACTGGCGACTGCAGGTGGGAAAGTACTGAACGGGAGGGGGCAATTGTGTAAAATGTAAACCTAGGTCACTGCTGCAGCTGCCTAGGTCTGTTGCAAATCATTGAACGTTTGAATATGGAGCTATGTTGTTTTGACTAGATTGTTTGTTAGATTGTAATTTGCCTGTTTACCATTACAATGGCAACCAGAGATGGAGCCATAGCCTGGATAGAACCAGCGGCTGTCAAATGCACATGAAGCTGCGTCATGGGCTGTCTCGACTCTATGAACCTTTTCACTAATGGAAACCTGTTTAAAGGGGAACTTCGCTGCTTTTTAACCGGTTTTGTATCATTTCAATGTGGGTAGTATATGCAAATGAACAATGTTTACCTTTCCTCCATGTTGCTTGCACCCAGATCTCCCTGCTACTTTAGTCCACGAATCTTACGATTTTGCATCTGCGTTGAGCTGCGACACAGAGCATCGGCAACAACTCCCGGCATTTTTCACACTATATCCCTAATGCGGATAGATAGCGATAAGGTTGAAAAGCGGTTCCCCTTTAAGGAATATTGCCAGGTATCAGGGTTATAGTCTAGCAACCTTGCAGTGCACAGCATTAAACAAGGCTCTGATAGGCCTCGTTTAGCCTGTCTCCCCCCTGTAATATGAGATATATATGATGCCGCCAAAACCTGCAGGTATCTATCAAAGTCAGTGTTTTATGGATCACTTGCACAGTATAACACAAGGTCATTCTAAACAGTGAAATTCTTGTGACATGGCAAGCTCACAATATGTAGAACAATCACAGAATAAGGGCAACAAAAAAAAAAAATATATATATAT
>OMNO01080545.1:2250-17739 GCA_900303215.1 Trachyrincus scabrus
GGGTGCCCCCCCCCCCCCCCCCGTGCATAATCTACCCCTCCTTATGCTAGTTCACTTCTAAATGTCAAAGTCCATGCCCTTGTGTCTATTTAAGACCCTTAGAAGTTTTATGTACTTTCTCATTCCTGGCTGACATTTTTATAAAAAATGTGTTTTATATATCATTTGTTGGTTCCACAAAGTGTGGAGGTTGATCTCTGGTCTTTTTAACGTCATGCTGTTGATGTTTATAATCCAGGGATGTGATTTTTCCGGATTTATCCGGAATTCCGTTTTTCCGACCTTAAACAATGACCCATGTGAATCATGCAGATCCGTCACAAAATTTGTGGGGGGCTTTTTTTATGTGTTGTTGTTTGCGTTCTTCGCATATTAATTATTTTCAAAAAGCGAACTAAATGATTAGGCTATCATTTTCACTGCCTTCGCCAGCCCATCATCCGCGAAACAAATTATCTCACGTGTATGCTTGATTGTTGATGAGATCAATCACAGGCTGAGTTGACAGCTAGAAGTTTATCAGCACCTGAAGCTGCTCGAAATACTGACCGTGAGTGAAATTCCGTTATATAATATCATATCAACAGAATATCTGGTGAATCAAACAAGTATTTGTGCAAATGGAATGACTTAATATTCGGTTAAGTTAGAAAGACATACTTTCTTAATATACTTTCTTAAGAAAGGACTTGAAAGACTATACCGATCTGGGAGATCAAATCATCATAACGTCTCTCCTGGCTTCACTAAAACTTACCAATATCATTTGTCAAACTTACTTCGTTTTACCTAAGAGCATTTAGCATGAGTGTGCCTGCCATGAACCTCAACAATAGCATTATCACTGGTCTAGGGGTGGCAAGGGGGTCTAGGGGTGGCAAGAATATCATATCACAATTTTCTCAGGTAGGATCATGATCCATGATATTATCACAATTCTTTTTCATATTTGTTTTTAAGACTATTTTGCAAGTTACTGAACAGTTCAACCAAACCAACCAATTTTCCTAAATAAGGAATTATTTAGGAAAATATAAGCAAGGAAACAAAACGTAAAAGAACAGGATCAGAGACCATTCAGGCAAAGTATCTTTTCAATCGTATCTGTTTTTAATTAAGTGTGCAATTTAAAGTATTAACATTCAGCATTATTTCTTGTCATGGTTTAGACTGTCAAGTACAATCCCAAAACAAAACAATGCTACAATAGCACTTTGGCACAGCATGTGATGTGATATGACATATACTGAATATACTTTCTTTATCACAAACTGAATAAAGAAAATAACAACCTACATATCTACAGATGAAAACAATACATATGGGAAATGTTAATGCCATGTGTTATGTTTTTGGTCCATAGTTGTTTAGTTTCGTTTTTTGTTGGTCCTAGTCTATAGGTTTGTTACTTTAAATATAGTCATTTATAACATTTGCTTAATGTCAATAGTTTGTTGTTAGTACATGATACTTATTCTTTGAGAAATGTAATTTAATGTTGCCGATTTTAAGTTTAATTAGGCCTACGATAGTTGTTGGCTGCATTGTTAGCTGAAGGTTAGTTTGTTTATTACTAGTATGGCAACCAGCTGTACTTTTTTTTATTTATTATTATTATTTTTTTACAAGTGCGTATTTCCATTTGTGTGTAGAAGCACCTGATATGTTTTGGTAGAGTGACTGTGTGACTGTGGCTAATGTTGGGTCTTCTAGTGGTCTGTCCTCCCCTTGTATTGCCCAACCTTCTGGTACCCCTAGGAATGGGCTTAATGGTATAGAAATTGTCTCACCTGGGTGTTGGCACAGGTACTGTAGCGTCAATGTGCAATGTGACTAGTTTCCACAGACCTTTGAGAATTTGTATCCAGTCACCATCTGGAAAATCTCTCTGTACTTGATGCAAATGTATCCATCTAGTAATTTGCCACAATATTAGCTCTATCAACTCTGGCCAGTAGCTTGTGTATCCACTACTGTCTGTGAAATTATTTTCTAGCCAGAAGTGCGTTCTCACTCCTTGGGTTTCTATGTCATCTATTCAATTGATTATCCCTCATGACAGATACAGTTTTACCGCTTTTCTCGTTCTTTCTCACAATGGCTCTTGCAATTGGATTTCTATTTTTAAACGTATTTTTAGAACTGTTCGGACTACTGTTATTCTGTTTATTTCCAACTTTCTTCTATTTTCAAACGTAGTTTTAGAACTGTTCGCGCTACTGTTATTCTGTTTATTTCCATTACATAAGACATTCACATTGTACCGTTTAACCTTGTTTTATTCTAGTTTATATTTATATGTATATTTCTGTTGATCAACACTATCACAGTCCTTATTGCGGCTCCTAGTGACTCTCCTCTTAGGTTGTTATCCATAGCAACTATTTTAACGCTTTTAAAGAATTGTTGTCCCGTAGGCCCCTTAATGATTGTATTGTCGTCCCGTAGGCCCCTTAACAATGATTAACTTTAAAATTCCCTTCCCGTTCAGACCTTCTTTTTTTTATTTATAAAAACATTGAAGTGGTATCCACAGGTGTTTAACTAACTAATTTTCCTGGCCGTTCACTCCCTGTTACCTGCTTGTCTGATTACCTCGCCTGTTGCCGACCCCCTGCCTGCCTGACTACCCCGCCTCTTGCCGAACCTCTGCCTGTCTGACTACCTCGCCTGTTGCCGAACCCCGCCTGTCTGACTACCTCGCCTATTGCCGAACCCCGCCTGTCTGACTACCTCGCCTGTTGCTGTACCCCTGCTCATCTGACTACCACGTCTGTTGCCTGCCTGTCTACCGGTCCCGCCCAGTTTACCTTACCTACCTGCTGTATCTATGTGTATACGATACATTAAATCTTTTATTTTATATCTGACGTCTCCTCTTGGTGTTCTGCATTGGGGTTCCTAGAACAAACTATAACAGTACGATCTGGCCCCTATGAACCCTGCAGACACGGAGGCCTTTCGGCAGATACTCGCCAGCCAGGGCTCTCTTCTGGGTCAACATTCTCAAGCCCTCAGAGAGAGAGGGCTTGCCTCGGAGACATTGCCTCGGATCTTGCCATCACCCTGAAGCACTTTCTCAACCCCCCTACCCCACAGCTATCTCCAGGATCTCCTAGCTCCACCCCTAGTTCTCTTCCCACCGTACGCGAACCCTTTGTTCCTGCGCCCGAACGCTACGGCGGCGACTTGGGTACCTGTAGAGCTTTTTTAGTTCAATGCGCTGTTGTTTTTGAACAGCAACCCCTCACCTATTCATCTAATCTGTCTCGGATTGCTTACCTGCTCCGTTCACTGAAAGGAGTGGCACTAGCCTGGGCGTCTGCGGTATGGGAGTCCCAGTCGGCAAGTTGCTTCTCATACACAGACTTTACCCAAGAGATGCGGAGGGTTTTCGATCACCCTGTCCGAGGCCAGGAAGCAGCTCAGCGTCTTCTCTCCCTACATCAGGGTTCTCGGAGTGTGGTGGCCTTCGTCGTTGAGTTCCGGACTCTCGCGAGAGCAGATGGAACGACAAGGCTCTCCAGGGCGTGTTTCGAAGAGCATTGAATGATTCTGTCAAGGATGATGTGGAGGGAAGGGGGCGTGGCTCGGCATCGGGCGGCAAACAAGGGGAGCGGGGCGGCTAATTCCCGGGATCGACGCGGCTGTGGGTGATGAGCCTAATGAACTCTATTATATAGTCACCTGGCTTTGCTCTCTCCGACAGTGAGACTGGTTCCTGAGACCGGAGACGAAGTGCTGTCGCGGCAGCGAGGACGGAACATCGGAACATTGTTGTATAGCGCGAGTGCGCCCGTCTGATCCTGTATCCCGTGTGGGAAGTCGTTTGTAGTATTATTATTATTATTATTATTATTATTATTGCATACGCTGGCAGTGAGGGTGTTGGGCACTCGGTGTCCCCCCTGTCTTGTGTTGGAGCAAGAATAAAAGACGCTGCACCGCCATCCATCTCTCTCTCTCTTCCTTGTCACACGACCGTGAGGGCGGAGTCCCTTACAGATGAGTTTGCGTCTCGGGAGGAAACATCATCAACTCATTACTCTCGCCATCCGTATTGACAACCGGCTCCGTGAACGTCGCAGAGAGAGAAGTCCAGACCACAGTATTCCACTCCGGGTTCTCCGTCCGACGTCTACCACCCACCGTCTTCTAGGGATTCCACGTTTCTTCGAGTTTCCCCTGAATGCTCCGAGTCGGAGCCCTTGCAGCTGGGTAGAGCTCGCCTCACGTCGGAGGAACGGGCTCGCCGTATACGCTCTAGATCCTGTTTGTACTGCGGACAAAGTGGACATCTTTTGGATAAGTGCTCAGTCCGTCCAGGAAAAGAGCAGACTTGTCGGTAAAAGGAGAGTTACTGGCGAGTCGAGCTGCATGTGTCTCTCCTATCTGTCCCCAGCTCAGTGGCACCCTCTTGTGGCGCACCCAGGCTGTTCCCCTTGTAGCCCTCGTTGACTCTGGTGCCGATGAGAACTTCATCGATCAGGAGGTGGTAGAGCAGCTGGGCATCACTACTGAGTTTTTAGATTCCCCTATTGACGCTAAGGCCCTTAATGGGATGCCGCTTGCGCGCATTGAACGCAAGACAGTTCCAGTTACGTTATTATTATCAGGTAATCATCAGGAAAGTATTTCTTTTTTTATTTTAGATTGTCAAATCTCCGTTGATGCTAGGGTTTCCCTGGTTAAAGACTCATAACCCACAGATGGACTGGCCCATCTGGTCAAGTTAAGGCCTGGAGTATTTACTGTCACTCCCATTCCTTGCGTTCTGCTCCTTCTCCTACTAGCAGTAAACCATTACCCCCACAGGAGGCAATTGATTTGTCTTTGGCCCCGGAGGTGTACCATGACCTGTCCGAGGTGTTTAGCAAGGAAGAGGCTTCGTCCTTGCCTCCTCATCGTCATTATGACTGCGCCATTGACATTTTACCGGGTGCGTCCCTGCCCAGTGGCCGACTATACAACCTATCTAAACCCGAGCGGGAGGCTATGGAGAATTATATCAGAGACTCGTCCTCGTCTCCAGTAGGGACCGGGTTCTTCTTTGTTGCGAAGAAGGATGGAACTCTTAGACCTTGTATCGATTTTCGGGGTATGAATAATATCATGGTCAAGAATAAATACCCGCTACCGTTGATCAGCTTGGCGTTCGCCCCTCTGCATGGTGCAACCGTATTTTCGAAACTGGATCTTTGCAACGCTTACCACCTCGTCCGCATCCGTGAGGGGGATGAATGGAAAACGGCATTCAACACCCCATTTGAGTATTTAGTAATGCCTTTCGGGTTAACTAACGCGCCCGCTGTTTTTCAAGCAAGAGTAAATGACGTCCTCAGGGATATGTTAAACCGTTTCGTGTTCGTCTATTTGGAAGACATTTCGATTTTTTCACAAAACTCCGCGGACCATGAGTCACACGTCCGTCAAGTACTTCAGCAGTTGCTGGAGAATAGACTTTTTGTTAGTGCGAGTTCCATGTTCCCAGTGTTTCTTTCCTGGGATACATTATAGCTCAGGGCCAGGTGAGGATGGATTCCACCAAGGTGTCAGCAGTAATTGAGTGGCCAACCCCTAATGATCGGAAACAACTTCAACGATTTTTAGGGTTTGCGAACTTCTACCGTTGTTTTATTCAGAATTACAGCCGTATTGCGGCACCACTCACTGCTCTCACCTCCACTTCCGCACCTTTTAGATGGACCCCTGAGGTGGAGAGTGCTTTCAATGAACTAAAACACTGGTTCATATCCGCACCTGTCCTGTCATTTGGACGGACCACCGTAATCTCACCTACCTACAGTCAGCAAAGTGTCTGAACTCCCGTCAGGCTAGGTGGGCACTGTTTTTTGGTTGTTTTTCATTCTAACATATCGCCCAGGGTCTCGTAACGTTAACGTTAAACCTGATGCCCTGTCTCGGGTTTACACGGTGGAGGAGGAGAAGTCCGATCCAATGCCGATTCTTCCATCCACCTGTTTCATCTCCGCGGTCACGTGGGAGATAGAATCAGTTATTAGACAGGCCCAGGTTCAACATCCTGATCCGGGAAATGGTCCACCTAACCGCTTGTTCGTACCCGAGTCAGTCGTCCCCCAGGTCCTTCAGTGGGCGCATTCTACCTGTCTCACCTGTCACCCTGGAATCACCCGTACCCTCGCTTTTCTCCGTTTACATTTTTGGTGGCCAACCATGGACGCTGACACACGGTCTTTTATCTCCGCCTGTGAGATTTGTGCCCGGAATAAGACCTCCTCTCGCGCTCGCTCCAGTCTTCTTCGTCCCTTGCCTATTCCCAGTCGGCCTTATCGCTCTGGACTTTGTTACCAGCCTTCCCCCGTCTAACGGTATGACTATTCTTACCGTTATAGATCGGTTCTCTAATGTGGTACATTTCATTGCCTAAACTACCCTCTGCCAGAGAGACCGCCGACCAGCTGGTGGACAATGTTTTTCGCCTTCACAGCATTCCCACAGACATTGTGTCCGACAGAGGACCTAAGTTTATATCCCAGGTGTGGAAAGCATTTTCTAATGCGCTGGGGGTGATGGTCAGTTTATCATCCGGTTACCATCCGCAGACAAACGGACAATCTGAGAGGGTGAACCAAGAGATGGAGACAGCGCTCTGTTGTATGACGTCAGCAAACCCATCCACCTGGAGTTCCCAGTTATCATGGGTAGAATATGCCCACAGCTCCCTGGTCAGTACATCTTCTGGATTGTCCACATAAAACAGTAAAAGATGTATGTCGACTATGTGATGCTACTTTTATGGCCTTATTGCACCGATCCAAATCTTCGTCAAAACTTGCCATTTTCATTGTGTGTAGGTTGCTAGCTCGGAGGTTGTTGTTTCACGTTGCGACGGGGACTTTGAAAACAGTAACATGCAGATAGTGGAAGGGGAGGAGAATAGTCGGCCAATGGCAGGCTTATCCCCACAGCCTACATCCTGTCAGCCAGACTAGGTGTAAACAGATGTGGTGAAAGAAAAAAACGAAACATTGACGCACGCTTTTCTGTTTTACGGATCTTAAAAAAACATTACTTTGAAAGTACAATAATTGATGGGTAATCAGGCTTTTACATGACAGGAATATGAAATCAAATAAAAAACAATCTATCATAGCCAACTGTGTGCTTTCCATGAATACATGACTCTCCATTATATTTGCAGCTGCAGCAATATTGCAACAGTGGCATCAAATATATTACATTCATATTACTACATCTTTACTATTATTATAACCAACCATTGAGATCTAATGTGGAAGTTTGCATGACGCCATGTCATGAATAGTTAATAGTGTGTGTGTGTGTGTGTGTGTGTGTGTGTGTGTGTGTGTGTGTCTCTGTGTTTTTGTAGGTGTGTGGGAGTGTGTGAGTGAGATGTCAGGTCTGTCAGGGTCAGTCAGGATACAGGATGAATTTGCCATCCTGTTTGAGGAAGGCCGGTGTGATGTGTTGCCATGGGCACTGTTTATGTTTCCATGGATCTTAAATCCTCAGGGCACATCACCCATCTGTTGTCATGGAAGGATGCTGGCAGTGCCCCCAGTATCTCTGAGCTTTGGCACATAGTATATCTTAAATAGAGCCATCCAGCCGCAGCTGTTTAACAGTCCCATTTCCCCGTTCTGTGGCTTAGCTTGGTTTTCACACATTGTTCAAACTTTAGGGCAGGTATTTCAATATCTATCCATACATACATATTTGTCTTGGAAATAAGACACAGGTTTGATATTCTTCTGTGTTACTGTGCTACTTTGCATGATTACATTCAAGTGAATATGGTTATTAAAGGACCAGTCTGGGTGATCAAACCATCGTAGCCATCTCTCCTGGGTTCCTCTATAATGGTTTGATCACACAGACCGTTATTGTCCATTGAAGACCTGCTCTCCTTAAAGGAATACTCTAACCTTTTGTGAAATAAGGTTAAATTCCACTTACCCATAGTCAAATGAGAACCCCCAGCACTCAATTTGACCGAGTTAGCATTTGACAGAGTTAGCCAAAACCAATGGAAGCAGATGAGACAGATTAGCTCCGTCAGTGAAGTGAGATTAAATACACCATTCCAGCGTCTCCAAAGTAAAGATATTTAGCGATTTCACACGTCTCTTTGTGAACAGTGAATCAAAAAACAAAAAAATTGCATCTTGATTGTTTTAGGGCTACATTTGGAAGAATTCTCATTTTTTACAATTTACCATCAATTTTAGGTAACTCTGTCAAATGCTAATTCGGTCGAATTGAGGCTGATGGTAGGGTGCTTCTCGTTTTGACTATGGTTAAGTGGAAAATAACTTTATTTCACAAGAAATCATAGTATTCCTTTAAAATCGTGTTTTTCCTGTGGTTAATGTCTTTAGGAAGCTTACCTGTGACCTGTGTGGCCTGCACTTCTCCAAAGCATTGATTTAGTATTCTAGCAGCAAATATGCTAAATAAGCCATGGGCTGGTGGTGCCAGTGCCCGACGTTCTAATGTCACACGGACATATGCAAATGCAGGAAAGCCTTATGCTAATGGTAGCTAACTATTAGAAAGTTTGTTTCTTGCGCTGCTATAACAGTCCCAGCGACCACCTAATAACTCCACCCACACAGGGTTTATTTTTTTATTATTTTTTTACACATACATACCATGTTTTAACCCATAACTGATAGAAATTTACTTTTAGAGTGAATTAGTCCTTTTTCTTTAAAAAAAATACTTGACAAGTAAGTTTATTGAACAGAGATTATTATTTAAGGATTTCAACCACACCAGGAGCAAGACTTTAAAGCAGCACCTCCTCCATGTGGAGAAATGTCTTGCCCAGTAGTTCCCCTAACCCACTAATAGCTTGCTTTCTGTACCCCTACAGATGAGAATATGTGTTGTGAGTTCTGTACATTGAACCACTGATCAAACATATTGCAATTCACAATTATTTCCCTGTGTGTCCCCCTGGTCTAAAAATGTGCGTCATTTCTTTGTGAACAGAAATGATCAATGTAAACATACATTATCAGAGTTGTCTGCCTTTGTGTGGGAATAATCCTTCTGATCTCTCTGCTGGGTTTTTAGGTATGAGGAGGAAGTAAAACCTCCTCAAAGCCGATTGGTTCTGGAAGAGGACGAGGGCTTCAGTGATTGGACCCAAAGGTTGGAGAACCGTAAGGAAAGCCTCCTGAGGCAGGAGCACAGCCGGAGGTGTGAGGATAGCCGTTTTACTCACAAGCAGAAGTTCAAACACATGGAGGAAGATGAAGAGGAGGAGGGGCTGGAGTGCCGAGAAAGTATCACAACTCCAGGAACTTCAAGATACTCAGAAGAAAAGGTACATTTTAATGACTTTTTAGCGCAATTGCGAAGTCATTTCTTTTTAATTTGTAATGATATTCGTAATGATATCTATTTTATGCTATGCTATGCTTTATTATTTTACTTACTGAATAACAAAACAAAATGTGGGGTAGACATTCCATGTGAAGTTACTTTACATGACCTGACATAACTGTTGATTAATCTCTTCTGTGTCATTGATCCCAGATATGTGACAGGAAAAAGGACATTGTGATCTTGTGCAGCTCCTCCGTTTTGAATTTACCTCAGAAGGCGAGGAACCTAGAGCCCAAAGTCCAGACGAGGAACATCTCTCTTGAGTCACAAACAATGAGGCCATGGTAGTCCATTCACTTTTTTAAAAATAGATATGTTTTTCATTAACCTTGTCCTGTTTTGACTACTGTTCTAAGTAAAATACAATAAAGTAAAATAAAGTGAAGCTAGAAGAAAAAGAAGAACAACTGAATAACTCACCAAGGGAATTAGATCAATATTATATTACACTATATAATAATAGTAATAATACTTTTAATTATTACTGTTCCTTACATCCAGTTAACTTCCCACAGAGCTTCATAGCACTCTCCAATAACCCATTTTTGAAGGTCAGTCATTTCCTGCTCTCAGCGTCCCAGAGAAGAACTGGGCCATGTCACAGTTCTCTGTAAGAAGTCCTGGGTTAACTGCCACCTGTTATATATATTTATTATATTTATATATATATCAGTTTATACCCTGTGCGTTCCAAACCCTATATCCCCAGCTCGCCCACTCAGAGAGAGCTGGACCTGGTGGATGGAGAGGGGGCTGGGGCCTTCCAGAGTCTGGATGAGGCCTATCAAACACACAGGGACAGGGGAGAGTGGGAGCTGGGGGAGCTGAAAGGCAGGGAGGAGGAGCAGCAGCAGGATATGGCAGATCTCCATGACAGCCTGGAAGAAAGATGTCGGCTTCAGGAAGTGGAGGTTGAACAACGTCGACCCCAACAGGAGGTGAGGTTCAATCTGATTGGTGAGTGTAGGATGTACAAGCAAGCCAGTAGCACACAAGCTATCACTTTGTATGCAATGGTATGCACACCACAGACATTGCAGAATGGGTTGAGGTGGAGTTATTTTATAGTTATTGGCATTGGTACAACGTAACCAATTATCTGAAAAGAGCATTAACACATACCACAGCCCTGGACATGTATAGGAAGATTAATTTGCAACCATAAAATGAAGTTGATTTGAAATGATTTCTGATTAATCAAAACTAGTAAACTAAAGCAAAAAATGGTAGCGACTTTTAAAATTCCAAAGCAGTAAAATACAGATCTCCTTGTACTGCATACATTATATTGTTTAATATTAAGATTGTATGATGAATAACAATGCATGAATGAATGATTGAAGGTATGAATGAAGGTATTACTTATGTGTGCCTCATTGGTAGGTGGAGAGTCACATGACCACACAGGAAGGAGAGTGCAGCAGTGAGGGGGGTAATCAGCAGATGCAGACCACACACAGTAACCATGGAGATGTGTTGGAGACAAACCTTTATGGGCCCATGAGCCCAACGTTTAAGGTATCCCATGATCCAGAAGTCTTGCATGATAGTTACCAAATAAATATATGTTCGCTATTATTCCTACATTTTTCATTGTTCCACATGTTATGTTTTGCACCCTGTCAACCAAAATTGTTTATTTTCTCTTGCTCCTCAACCCTCCACTAGAAACTTCTCATTTGGTTTTATCCCGTAAGTCACATGCATGAGTCGGCGGATAGTTGTGTTGTCTGTGTCTGCTCTATGATTGGGGTTGGTCACTTTCTCTGTGGTACTACGCTGTCTGCAACACGCCATGTGAATAACGGGGCCTTTATTGTTCACTGTGTGATGTCAGGATTTAGGCTACAATGCAAACTAAGCATGGCACAAAACAAGTTTGGAGAGGGAAAGCACTTACTGGTGCCATGACATCACAGCACTGGGAAGAATACATGGCTTCACCTTAGCATCAATAATCCTTATTATAGTAGACTATTATAGTAAGACAAACACTTGATATGTTTACCCTCTGCATATATAATTGAATGGGGAACATATCTACAAAATAGGAGGAAATTCCCTGTATTACCATGAAGCATAACATATGCATGGCTGTAGCCAGCTATGAGGTAATTTTTTGTCGTATTTATATTTAAAAACGAATCTTACAAGTCAACTATAGACATTTAAAATATGGAAAATAGAAACCCTCTAAGTACTCAGGTTATTTCTTTTTTATATAAAACATAATATAGAATAGATATGTATAATAATAGCTTATAACAGTGGTTCCCAATCTTTTTTGGCCCGTGACCCAATTTCTAGCTCTGAAAATGTATTAATGTCCCGGTGAACGTAATCGCATGGCTCTACTACACAATAACTGATTAGTAGTAGTTTGCTCGTGGCTATGAATCATTAGGCAGTTCATATATCCTGGAGCTTTTAAAAAAAAATGTGTTTGCTTAAATGGATCATCAAATATCTACCTATCACCAATCTCCTGCGACCCGTTATGCATATCAGGGAACCCCAAATGGGGTCCCGACCCCAAGGTTGGGAACCACTGGCTTATAGAATTATAATTTGAAAGGGAACACCCACATTTAAGACTTAAATGGTCTGAGATCATTCTCAAAATGTGTTAAATTGTACTTTTACATAACGATTCTAAAAAAGATCTTCCGGGAGACAATACCCCCGGACCCCCCAACATTGTTTTGTGCTAAGTCACAATGGTTTGGACTTACCTTATTTCAAGACCCTAACAGCCAGGTAGTAATTTGGACACTGATCATGAGTTTATCTGTAGTGTATCGCCAATAGGTTGTGTTTGAACTACTTTGCAGGTGTCATTTTGGTATGATTATTGCTTGTACATAAATTAAGTACATTGTTTAAAAAAATATATATATGGACCTCACCTGAACATATGCTCCAGCCCTTGGAGGATGTGACAAACACAATGCAAAAGCAAACATAACATCGGATAGTCAAAGTTAGATGATTCATTTTACTGAAGCTCTCATCCACAATCATTTGCCCAAGAGCAAACAGGTGTTAATCGGTTCTTCTGCTTATGGAAGCCTGAAATTGCATCATGTGCTATATGTTGCTATGGCACCATCCTACAGCTGGTTGTTTATAGGACTGCATCTATAACCACGGGTTATGAGGGGTGACTTCTCAGTTACCCCTGGGCCACATAGCACACACTGGTAGTGGCTGATGTACTATATCTGCCCACACACACAAACACACGCTCACTATGTAAAGGGTGTCTTGAAAAGCGGTATATATAAATGCAATGAATTATTATTATTATTATTATTATTATTATTATTAAGTACTGATTTAGCAGAGTGTGTAGTGCCACAGAATGTGTAAATGCATGTCTTCAGTCATTGCCTTGCAGAATGGTGTCATGCTGACTGGAAGTAAACTTGCACAGCTTAACAGATACACAGCAGTTCTCTTGGCCCGTGCCTCTTATTTGTAGTGTCTCGTCATAAAATAGAAACAGTGGGCCACTTGACTTGCAACTTTTCCTCATTGCTATTTTCAGAGAGTTCCTAAATGTTACTTAGCATCCACCAACTAGCAGCTGAGCCTGGAATGAATTTAGTTTTCAGCTAGTTTTGGTAAAAACAAAGTGATCTGCATTTTAATACTACTAGCTTGGCTGCCTGCCTTGATACATTGCTAGTAGCATTGTTTAATAATTATCTTTAGCCTGCTTGAAGATTTTTGAACTCTGCTTGAACTCCCTTTTAAAGAGTTCTTGGTAACAATTGTTTTTAAAGCCACTTATTGCCTACTGTACATTTGTTCCACTATGATATATATTCTGTCTTTAATTTTCACTTCTATTTTATTGGATCCATTGGATCATCTTCAATGGCCCAGAAAACGGAGCCCTTCACTTGTACTTTGAATAAAAGGTTAGTCTATGTTCATACAAATTGAGAGGCTTGACTAGAGAAGAAAAAACATTAACATTTTTCTTTGCCACAAACAGCACAAGAAGAACACTGCCACCTACAGCTGTTTCCAAGATTGACAATAGGGTGGACAACTACACACATGCTATCAAGGTACATGCAATAACAGCCCACCACACAAGTGGTGGGTTGTTATTGTTTTTATATAAAGTGGTACAGAAATAACCATTGCCTTGTTCTAGTTGGATTTAGCCACACAAGCTCATCTGTGGTCTCCTCTAAATGTTCTCTTTGTGTATTTAAAGGTGCTGTAAGCGATGCTGTCATCACATGAACGCAGATCTTGCATGATGTCTCTTTTTCCTGACAGCTTTCTTTTCTTCAGCCGTTTTTTTTTCGTTTGGCGTGTTTTGTTGTGTAAGCCATTCCTGGGAGCGCTATAATCGGTAGCTTCAACTGTTCCGCCATTGTCAGTCAACACTGAAATCCTACACCCTCTAACCTTCCTCTTCCTCTAGGTGCCACATATAAACAAAAATGTGTTTTTTTATTTTGTTGGTAACCGTGGTATGATCGCAATATTACATGACAATGTGGACTTTACCGTCATTATTGGCGTAGTCTGACCTAATGCGTTGCTTTTACCGGTCAAGCACCCTCACTTCCGATTACAATCAGAGTCGTGATTGCAGCCAGCCATTGGTTGAGCTCCCCGTTCCACCCTTCGACTCGTGTCAAGACCAATCACAACTAACGCGCCACCCGATTGGCCTGCCCAAATTGTTAGGGTCTTCCTCCAGGCTCTCTTGTACAACGAAAGGGTCACAAGAGAGATTGGAAATCGAGGCTATTATTGGCACAACAGTGATGTGGCCGAGTTCTGTCTGCAAGCAAGCATCACCGCTTTGTGTAATATTGTGATTATACCACAGTTACCAACAAAATAGTTTAATATTGCTTAAATGGAATATGGAATTTGTGGTATACAAACTTGAGGAATTTTTCTAATGTAATTTCAAGTTTTGGGTATTTGAACTTCAGCACTGCTACAAACTTCCACAGCTGTTTGACGTTTGTTGTTGCAGAGCAATGCTAAAACAGCTAAGCCAGTTCTCACAGACCTTCCCAGTCCCAGTGAGCCTGTTGCCTCCAAGAAAAACCAGTTTGAGGCTGGTGACACATGGAGCCAGAACTCTGTTAAGGTCACACTGTCCAAGGTTAACAAAAACAACCCCTCTATACACCATCATCTATAATTACACACCAGCACTTTTAAACAAGCAAAAGTGTTTTTGTTACACTAATTAAATATGTGTTTGGCTCTTTTCTGCTGATGAAATGTATATGTAATGTTAAATTCATATTGAATCTCCTTTTCATCAAACTATCAATACACATACCGTATTGACCCGAATATAAGACAGGTTTTTTTTCCTAGAAAAAAATCTGAAAAAGAGGGGTCTAGACTTTTCAATGTAATTACACAGTGGCGCGATCTGTTGCGATCAACCCCAAGCGATACATCGTCTTAAAGCAGGGGTCCTCAAACCCCGGACTCCGGTCCGGATCCAGACCGAACCACAACTGTCTCCGGACTCTGAGCAAATTATACTTTTCATGTATTTTCTGCGAGAAAATTCTCCGTAATGTAAATCTCCGCTTTCTCCACTGCAAGCAGCGCTCCGCTTGTCCGACTGCTCCACTGTCTGTAATAGGACGTGTACTCTGCTTTGGTCCGATCACATTCAGCGTACCGTCATCTCCATGACAACTTTATTTACACAATTGAATTTATAGCTGTGAACCTGCGCTGTAAGCTGGGTTTTCTGCAAAGACTGCAACGAAAAAAAATGCAAACAGTCTGAGAAAAGCATACCGCGGTCCGCAAAGGGGCCGTTTCCCGGAGGTTGACAGGAGGGTGTTGGAATACGTGACTGAAAAACGTAATGAAGGTATGCCCATTACCAGAGCTGTCATACAGCTGAAATTTGAACACAATGTGGGATGTGTGTTATCATTATTTTCAAATAAAATTATTTTATTTATAAAAACAAGATTTGGTCTTCAAAAAGGTATTTTTCCAAAAATGAGTCTTGAAAAAGAGGGGTCGTCTTATAATCAGGGTCGTCTTATATTCGGGTCAATACGGTATTTATATATGTATGTCTCT
>OMNO01080546.1:0-14099 GCA_900303215.1 Trachyrincus scabrus
GTGAGAGGGACAGTGGAGACACAGTGACCTCTCACGACTGTAATTTTGCACTGTAATTTCAATTGCACTGTACTTCACATGAGTTATTTATTAGTATCTATCACTGCTAAATTGCACGATACGTATTGTTGTATATTGTATATACCTACGTATTACTGTAATTTGTTGTAAATTTGTAATTTGTAATTTGTAAATTGTTCAAATTCACCTGTCAATACATTTAGACTGCATTTAGTTTATATTTAGTTTATACTTAGTTGTTTAGTTTAGTTTAGTTGTTTGTTATTTAGTATAAGTATATTTAGTGTACATTATTCCCCTGTTGCAACTGTTGCACCTTAATTTCCCTCGGGATAAATAAAGTCTTCTTGAATCTTGAATCTTGAATCTTGAATCTTTATAGTAGTTGCTGTAGGTGTAATTCGCCAATTTTAAACCAAGGCTGCAGTAACTAATTTACTGCAGTATTTAGTGTTGTCAGTGATGATTGTGGTTTAATGTTTGGTTACACTTTAAAAGTACCTACGATTGCATTTCCAAACAGTGAAAATGTACTACAGAATGTTTTACGATTCAAGAGAATGGAGCTCCAAAGACGTTTTAGTTATTTCTGATATCATACAATGTAAAGAGTGCATTGTTTATTTCTAATAGGAAGTTTTTGTTCTACTACTAGATTCTAGACACAAAATGGATTACATTTCACAAGAATTCATAGAATAAGTGTTGATGATCATGACTGGCCAATGTTTAAGGTTTATTTGATCTTGCCACAACTGATGTCCATACTAATAACTTAGTAGGTCATATAATATGCATACAATTTTAGTTGATATGTTGTATTTTTTCATTACTGTAAGGTCATTGCATTGGTGCTTCTCTTGCTATCTTGTCTGCAGGTGTGAAACACGTTGAAAACCAGTCATTTGTGGAGAATGTCAAGGAGCAAGTTCATAGGGCCCTGTTGGAGTATACAGTGTGTGCCTATCCCCAATTCCTGGACAAGTTCGATCAGCTGCTACTGTGCTTGTCAGACCTACGTGCCTTAAGCACGCTTGCAGAGGAGTATTTATGTTGTAAGGATATTTGTGGTGAAGTGCCCTGCAACAATCTGCTTAATGAGTTGCTACATGCAAAGCACAATTCCATGTGAAAGGTGCAATGCAATGTACATTTGAAAGATACTCTAAATGGGTTTCAATCTGAATGGATGATTTAGTTTATGTAGCCATAATGAGCCACAAAAGAAAATGTGACTATGAGGACCGTAGCTAATTGGAATCAAGTTATTAGAAGCTTGTTGTGCAACCAACACCCAACAGCTTCACAACAATTAAAAACATTTTTGGCTTTTGACTGACCTATTTTCTATTGGTAACAAGTAACACTACAATACTGCTACAAAAAATGTGAAGCAAGGTCACACAATATTTGTATATACTGACACTGATTTTCTGAACCAAAGTTTGTTTATACTCCATACTTTGTGAATTGAATATCAGGTAATCTGTATTTTCGTTTTATAACATTTACCATGCGAATGTAAGAAATATAAAAGTAATAAAAGTAGAACATTTAATTTCTGTTCTTTGCTAAAAGTTTAACAAACAATTCAATAGTGTCTGGGATTCTTTTTTTTTGCATCCTGTTATCCTGATATCACTGAGTGGTTCTGACCCAAATGTCTTTTATTGGACTTGAGCTGGAGTTGTATGTATGTATGTATAACGTTACCTGAGGAAGTGTCTGCATATAGATATGACAAATTTTAAAATTAAATGAATGTGAAATGAATGAATACATATTAATTTGATAACACTGTATTCTGTGCTACACACTTCACTCAGTAACAAAATAATAACGATCTTCATAATGCAGGCAACAAACCAAGCCAATAAAATGTGTTGATTGAGATTCTGACATTGTAACTTATCATCTTTCATTTTAAAAACAGCATCATTTTTTATACCCGGGTTTTTGGTGGCACCAGCCATTTATGTTGTTCCAAAACAAAAGCCTGCAGCAGCTTGTTATTAAATGTTCCTAGGCTACGCAGGGGAGGAGGGATTGAGTTTGTACATGGAGCTTGTCAGAGACCCTATCGAGGATATTATAATATTGCTTGCCAAACCTCTGAAGAGCTTGGGGCCATCTAAACATGACATGCAAATCAAGATGTCAGATCATTTGAATCGTGACTTATAAAACACTTAAGTATAGTCAAAGTACCTTGTTGCTTATATTTACGTCACCCCATGACATCAATCGTATGGCACAATGATGAGGCTATGTATCCAGAACTAGTAAGACACATTTTTATATAAATCTAGTCCAAATGTTGGATTATATGGCAGATAGCATTGATAGTTATTGATGACAATGACAACACAAAAATCCGTTCAGAATTCAAATGACATAACACATATGACATGAAATGTAATTGCATAAGTAATTAAGTATGAGAATTAAGAAAGCTATAGTTGGCTTGAATCCATTTTAAATTTGTGTGATAGGTATTACTAAAATTATTTATATGTTTACATGAAAAAAGGTAAATTACTATATATTCTAATACAATACTTATGTGCATGTAAACATGCCAAATATACTTTCAAGTGCTAACCTCTGAGATGTTTTATGCTTTGTTACCCGAAATAAAATAAAATATAATATTTACCATCCTTCAAAATGTAGATTTCTGATTCATGACATAATTTGGGGTCCAATTCCATTTTACCATCACAGAGGACAGTGGTAACAAACAACTAACAAATTCTAACATTCTAAAAATGTAAATTAAATTAAAATAATAAATCTAAATTCTAACTAAGCTACCACTAACTTAATTGTGATTTAAATAACATTTCAACGACAAATCAGGCTATAAGTGTGATGAGGAAAGAATCCCTATGACATTTCTCCAGGTTGAGGTCAGAAAACTAGAAAACATCCAGATCCTTCCGATTACTCTTCATCCACCTGTTTTCTATCTGGCTCTCTTGATAGACGCCCCAATCAATGTAATGCACTAGACACGCTTCCTGCCTGACATCCATTTGATCTGCTTTCCCTGATAGCAAACCTTTTTTTCCTAAATTACCCTGCCAACCAGCTGGCATCAGATTGGCATTCATCCCATTCAAGTGAAAAACATGACAAACTATTTAGAACAACTTAATCCACTAAATGTATCTGTTTACACTGTGATCACTTTTGGTAATAATGTAATACTAATAGTTGTGTGTCAGTAGCCTAGCCAGTAATTACACAGAGATGATAATTAAAATGTAGTTTGTATTAATAGGCATATGGACTTTTTAAAAAAAGCACATAGTCAAGGCATAGAAACATGTAAATGATTATGGTTATTTTAAATATCTCAAATGATGAATATGTCATAAGTTGTCCTTGATAAGAGTTATTGTAGTAGTAGTAGTAGTAGTAGTAGTAGTGTTCTTTGTCATTTTGTTGAATGTCCAATGTCATTCTTAATTTTTTCAGTGCCAGATATTATTGTCAACAGGGGACAACATCCGGTTTATAACAAGTAGGTATTGGTTATCATCAGCAGCTCTTCTTTATAATCAATTGTATAGCATAATTTTCTTTTTTGGTCCACATCATGGATGTTTTTATTTTATTTTAATTATGTATTCTTATTTAAAATTTTATTCTTTTTGGATATGTAATAAGACCGTGCATCCCGTATACATCCTGTCCATTCTGCTTCCCGGAAGCAAGTCTTCATTCTAAAAAAAAAATGGCGACTTTGTCTGTTAGCCGGGCACAATTTGGAGGTTTCAGTTTCGAAAACTGTAAAAGGTAAGGTTGGGATGGATGTTAATATGTGTGCTCTAAAGTTTAGATCAGTGAACAGGATGTAGGTCGGGTTTATGTCAGCTGAAATATGATGATGATGATGCTGCTATGCTAGCCCTGTGCGAGCGGCTACCTGCTTGAATGACTCAGGCTTTTGGTCCCGATAGAAGATAATAAAATTAATGTAGGACCCATTTCATGTCCGAAACTGTCACAATTGATTAGTTTAGTTTAGTTTTTGCCATAAACAATATGTGCTCATTTCTGTGAAAGTTGTTTATTAAAATCGCGTTACCAATTATGCCCAGTGAGCACGCTAGGTTAGCTGGTGCTAACCCAATGGGTTGAATGAGACGCTCGGAATAACGTACCGTTTTCATTGTGGATTATTTATTTATTTATTTCTGAATGACATACATTTAGGTGGAACGAGGTTTAGGTGCATTCAAAATGATCATTCGTGGATATTGAAATGTTGGATATGATCTGGCCAGGCCTAAATGAACGAATATTCAGAGTGGTCTTTCGGAGTTGTAAATCCCTATATGAAGTCTACTCGCTGATGACAGTACCAGATAATCTTTGTCATTGTTGTTCCATTTTAGTATGAAATTAAATTATACAAAATTAAAAGACAAAACGTATATATATATGTATATATATATATATATGTGTGCATATATGTATATATATGTGTATATGTATATGTGTGTATATATGTATGTATATATATGTATATATATATATGTGTGTGTATATATGTATATATATATATATATATGTGTGTGTATATATGTATATATATATATATATATATGTGTATATATGTATGTGTATATATGTATGTATATATATATATATGTGTATATATGTATGTATATATGTATATATGTATGTATATATATGTGTATGTATGTATGTATGTATGTATGTATGTATATATGTATATATATGTGTATGTATGTATGTATATATGTATATATATGTGTATATATGTATGTATATATGTATATATATGTGTATATATGTATGTATATATGTGTATATATGTATGTATATATGTATGTATAGATATGTGTATATATGATGTATATATGTGTGTATATATGTATGTATATATGTGTATATGTATATATAGCCCAATAGGCATTTACTTGCAGATAAATGTACATTTATACTAATCCTTTTCGTTGTACATTTTTAGAAATGCAGTTTTAGCAGCCGATACTGCACAACTGGGATGTAGCATACCTGCGGCACGCAAAACGGGTACCACAATCTGTGGTATTGTTTTCAAGGTAAGTGAAACAATCTAGGTTAAGAGGAATACTGGGAAAAGCTCAAATTAAATGTAAATAATGTCATTGTCAATCAGCCACCGATTTGAATCAGCCTGTTAAATTCAAAGCCTTAAATCAATTAATTAAATTCCCACATTGTGGGAGTACTTTATACCTGCAGCTCATTGTATTAAATACATAGTACTCCCCTTAACCCAATGCTCAGCTAACAGGATCTTGGTTTACTGTAGACCCAAAGGGACAACCAGTGATGGAGTAAAGGCAGACTTCTGTGAAATCCATGGCCTTTGAAAGTCACAAGCGTCACTAGCTAGCTCGGCTGTACCTGTCCTGTATTACAAAAGACATGACCCACTTTGGAGAATAGTCATTATTATTGTCTATATTGTCAGCCTTTAAACATGGCAATTGAAGGATGTTTAGACAAGTACATTTTTCAATTGACTTATGTGCTACATAATTGAATACCACATTTATTTAAAGATGGTTAATATAATGCCATATTCTTTATCTTTTGAAGGATGGGATTGTCCTTGGAGCTGACACCAGAGCTACTGAAGGCATGATTGTGGCAGACAAGAACTGCTCCAAGATCCACTACATTTCACCCAACATTTTGTGAGTACTGGAGCTTGCAAGCAGCTTCATTATGTTGGCATGCTGGTTCATCTAACTCTAATATGCTTTAAAAAAAATTTGGGATTTGAGTTCAATAGAAATCATAGGTATCAAGAAGCCTGAGATTGAGGGCTTACACATTCACAATCATAACGCTATCTCAATTCTTACATTTTGAGGTCCTTTAAAAGGTCCTTAAAAGGCTTTTTCAGTAGCCGGTGTGCTGCTTGCACGCCCACTTTTTGCTTATTGGCTAAACTATGTGATGTAGCTCACTTACTCAGTGAGTTAGTGAGCTTGAGTAAGAAGTAAGAAGAACCAATGTAACAAGGTCTCAACTGAGAAGTAGGTGTTTCATTCATCGTTATAGTTGTGAAGTGTGTCAATACATGTAATGATACGACTTCTGTTTGGTTTCTACAGTTGCTGCGGAGCAGGTACGGCTGCAGACACAGAGATGACCACCCAGATCATATCTTCCAACCTAGAGTTGCACGCTCTTTCCACAGGCAGGCTGCCTCGCGTTGCTACTGCTAACCGCATGCTCAAACAAATGCTCTTCAGGTAAGGTTACTAGTAGCATGTTATCTGTCTGTCTCTGTATAGTCAACTCTTGGGATCAAATGTTATCAGTCAATTGAAAGTCTTTCCACTTACGTTGTGAGTATGGTTAGACAGAACTGAATGACACTGAAGTTCCCATTGAGGTGCGGTTTGCAGATTGGGGTGTGCTTTTAGAAGAAGCTAGGGGCTGGATGTATCCTGATGTAGTAGAGCTGTCTGTGTTTTTCAGTCTGGTGAATCTGGAGTCATTGGTTTAAAGAGTTATTTGTAGATTTTTGTAGTTAAAATACTGTCTTCTTTAGTTTAACTTTTTATTTTGAGACATAACCCCATTTTCAACCGCTTCAATCTATTACACTGTTTTCGTCCGCGTGATTTGAAGTTCTTAGCTCAGTGTATGTCAGTCACTAGACACCAGCAAAAGCACAAATACTTAATCCTGCACTATGTAACTAAGCTGCAGCTATTTACTCCATTGAAAAAATATGTGAGCTACAAAGTTTCTCAAGAATAAAACGTGCACATCCACGAGTCAATCCAGCCAGGGAATCCCCCCACAGGTTTTCCCACTGTGGGGAAAATCTGTAGCTACCGATTTAGCTATAACTGTAGCTACAAGCATTGTTTTTATAATTGGCAAGGTAAATCTAATTAAATGCAAAATTCCATTCCTAGCTTCCTATTTATGTGGTAGGGATGGGGTTTTCAATTCAATAGACAGACGATATCCAGATTGCAGAATCGCTAACCATGCTATTCTGAAATTCTTGGATGTCCCTTATTAATTGAGGTGTGTTCGTTGTTCAGGTATCAGGGCTACATCGGGGCTGCTCTTGTGCTCGGGGGCATGGACTGTATGGGTCCCCACCTTTACAGCATCTACCCCCACGGCTCCACCGACAAGTTGCCCTATGTCACCATGGGTGAGTTAACGTTTAACATGAATGTAGTTTGAAAATGTATGTTCTAAGCAAAATACAGGCATCTAGCTGTGACTCATTTCAATATGGACCTTTAAAAAGCAAGGCACTGTTTAATTAGTTTTGTCCTTATTTTTTGTCCTTTTTTTAAAGGTTCTGGGTCCCTTGCAGCAATGGCGGTGTTTGAGGAACGCTACAAGCCAGATATGGAGGTGATCCTTGTGGTTTGTTTTATATAGGGTTGGGGTCAGATTACATAAATGTAATCTGTCAGTAATGGAATTACACAAAATGTAGTAGTATCAATAGTAATAATAATAGTCGTATAGTTTTTGATTATTTGATTATGATTATTATTATATGTAATTCTGTACTTTTATTCTAAAGCATTAAATGAATGACTACAATCTACAAAATAAATCCTAAAGAATGACATTGTTTCACACTAGTAGCTCAATCATTGTATTGTATCTTATTTAATGAATCTCGTCTTGCCTTTTGATACTGTACTATGTTTGCAGTTGTTTTTTTTCATTCAGTAGTGTAATTTCATTATGTAAATGAATATTAAGCAATAATATTATCAATTGACTATTTCTATTCCATTTTGTTTTTCTCAGGAGGAAGAGGCCAAGAGGCTTGTGCGTGATGCTATTGCAGGAGGAATCTTCAATGATCTGGGCTCCGGTAGCAATATTGACCTGTGTGTCATCACCAAAGGCAAGGTGGATTACATCAGGCCTCATGATGAGGCTAACAAGAAGGGTGTCAGGTAAAACTTTTTCTTCAAATTATGGCAAATTTTAAAAAGAGCATGAACATGTGTCTTACACTTATTGGGTGCTGCATTTGAATGCTAATATTAAAAATAGCACAGCTGGATCTTAAATGTCACCCAATACTAAACTCGCAAAATTTGAGGTTTCAATATACAACACAATTAACTCTGTATTCGGTTATACCATTACCCTAGTATTCTATAATAAAACGTCTAGAAAGTTATTAAAGACAGCAAAAATGGAGCATGTATGCGTTTGGCCTTTGCTTCTCTGGTGTATTACCTTACTCTGGCTGCAGAGTGCGGTATAGAGCCTCAGTTATGGCACTGAATGGTATACTAATACCATTTTTTAAATCAATAAATAGTACATCATGTATTTAATTTTTTCAAGTGGCACAAAAGGGTTTCAACTTTGATCCCTTTTCAATTTTCTCTTAGAACTTGTTTAGTTTGTCTTTTAAAGTGTCTAAACAATGAACTAAACTACTGAACTAGTAATTCAGTAGTATTATTAGTAATCAAATTAAAAGTCTGACTGTTGCCAATGCCCATCCAGGCTGTCAGTGGTCATGAAATACACTTTGCTGCTAGGTTATACTCAGCTTATCCAGTAAATAGCCCACGCATATACTTGCTGAACACTGGTGAGTGATGTAAGTAACAATGTAAGCAATTAATAATAGTACATAGCAATATTAAATTGAACAATACGAAGAGGAAGTTAAAAAATGTCACAAATCCAGTTTCCAGGGGAGCCGTGCTTGCAAGCCAGATTTATTTTTTAACCTGAAAGGCTGTTTGAATTAAATAGAGGTTAAAACCACATACTTAATCTTAAGTGTATCGTAACTGGAAATTATTGATGAAAATGGTTGCTGACTTGTACCCTTTTTGCCTGTTTTGCTTGAAGAGTAAATGAGCTTGAAACCTTGCGCCTGTGAGTAAAATGTGTTACCTAGAAGTACGAACTTGGCAGGGTCCACTCTACCTGCCTCTAATATTGTGCTGTGTTTTTGTGTACTAATCTTAGCTGAACGGTGAATTCAAATCTTTTGTTTTTTGTCATTAAGTTCCGCTTACCTCAATTCACTCAACTAACTTGCATGCGATTTCCCAGAGTTCAATTGGTGTGCTGTGATCTTGGTAGATGTGTTTTTGATGTGTCCATTGAGATAAACCAATTATAATTGGTTTATATTTAATAAAAACTTTTGTGAAATGTGGATACTCAACACCTGGTTGAGTTAAAACTGTAGAAAGTGTCTAAATTATGTATTTATTTTCTTCAATCCAGGACTGGTGATTACAAGTACAAAAGAGGAACGACTGGGGTCTTGACAAAGCACGTAACCCCCCTGAACCTGGACACAGTGGGAGAACATGTACAGACTATGGATACCTCCTAACCTGCTCCTATTTCTTTGTTTTGTTCTTGAAAACATCCCTCAATGTTTTGCCCTTCTATATATACCTAGTAGTAGACATGGCATGTTTTTCAATAAAAAGAAATGGTTTCCATGGTTTTCAATAAAGATGTAATGGCTATACCTGTTAACGTCCCTCTCTGAATTTGTTATGTCATTTGAACATACCTTGAGTTTTTAGCAATTTTAAAGTAAATTTAGGTGGTATTGTACAGGTGTGACCAGTGGTGGGAAAGCAAACTCTAAAATACAAGGTACGATCTCTGGCAATGTGCATTCAATGTTAAATTGTATTGCTGGGCCAGAGTGCTTAAGTCCCATACGAATACTGCATGGTTATATAGTCATCTGAGAAAGTACCTGAATAGTACTACACACAATGAAGTATTTACATGACTTGACAAAAGTTACTCACATTAGTGTTGGCTTATATTGAATGAGAATTAACTAAGATGTGAACAATGTCCTGTCCTGTGTTATGTAGTAAGCAGATTTATCTGTGCTGCTTCTGTGAGGTGTTCAAGTAGTGTGGTTACAGTAGGTGTGGATCATGTTCAGCATGTTATTGTGCTATGGCGTTAAATGTTTTTTTGGGAGAAGAGCGTGTATGCTTTTTGCCTCCGCTTCTCTGGTGTATTTCCTTACTCTGGCTGCAGAGTGCGCTATAGAACCTCAGTTATGGCCTTAAAATAATGGTGTACTAAATAGTACATCATGTGGCACAAAAGGGTTTGAATTTTCTCTTAGAACTTGTTTAGTTTGTCTTTTAAAGTGTAAACCAATGAACTAAACTACTGAACTAGTAATTCAGTAGTATTATTAGTAATCTAATTAAAAGTCTGAGTGTTGCCAATGCCCATCTAGGCAGTCAGTGGTCATGAAATACACTTTGTTGCTAGGTTATACTCAGCTTATCCAATCTGCAAGAATTTTAAATACCCCATACAAATCCAGTAAATAGCCCACGCATATACTTGCTGCACACTGGTGAGTGATATAAGTAACAATGTAAGCAATTAATAATAGTAGCAATATTAAATTGAATAATACGAAGAGAAGAGAAGAATAACGATTAGATGTAACCATTTGAGACCACTCTGAAAGATGGAAAACTAGTTTGAATATTTTTCACCCTTCAACCAAAGCTCTGAGGCAGAGGTTCGGCGTCGGTCGGAATGTTCCCAGTTCCTACTTGCTCTGAACGCAGCTTTAGTTACGTATCAACTTAGATCCGCCCCGTCTTGTCATGTGACTTTACGTGACCAAATATGTATTGTTGGTTTTGTAGTTTCTAGAACAACAAAGCACATTTGATTGGATACCTCACGTCAGATTACCATCCTACAAATACCATAGTCCAATGCGAAGAAAACGTGATCTACGCACGGAAACCATGGCGTTACCCGACTCTGTTTGACAGGTTATTAGAAAAATACGCGACTGTGTTCCGCTATTCGTCGCCAGTGTCCTATAGTTGAGATGTGAAGATGGGTTCCCGCATCAAGTAAGAATCTTTTATCGATTTCCATGTATATCTAATCATTATTATCATTATCATTCGTCAGTCATTGGGGAAGATAACGAAAGCGCAAGGCCGCGACTTGTTGCGACAGAGTGACTTGTTTGTAGCAAAATAGACTGTCTTTGCTATGGCATTCAGAAATAAGATAATGCGCGTGTAAACAATACCAGGTTAAGCTAACCTTCACAATACGTCAGTGCATAGCTTTTTATAACAGCAAAACATGTTCTATCAAAATTGCCATTACATTTCCCTTTTCCCCCAAAACCAAAGGCAATAGTTTGAGATTATAATCTTAAAACACAATATGTCATGATACCATATCAGCTGGATCAAAATCGAACTAGAAATACACAAAAAAAATGTAAACAATGGGTTTTGCAGTATAGAGTAAATAGGCATACGTACGTATGACAAATATTGATGTCATATGATATTTGACAGACACGTCCTAATCGGCATATGACATATGTGACAACAAACGTTTTCTCAAGTTTCTGCACTGCACTAACCTACAGAACAGGTAACCATCCTTTCCTCACTAAGACCCCTGCAGATGACTGCGTTGACGAGATGAACATGCATGCATGCTCAAAGTCTAACACAATAACTGTCACATCATAGTCAAAAGGGTTCCCAAAACCTCTATGAACCTTTTCTGTTGAACACTTAAACAAATATACTCTCTAATCTAGGAGCGAAGGTTACACCACCCTTGCTCTAAAACGACACAGGGATTATTTTCCCCAGTTGAGCCTGTAGTCACAAGGATGCTGTCACTGGTGTCATATGACGATTTTACCACATCTTAACTCCCTCTGTGATACTGGACCTATATGTTTCAGAAGGTTGCTTTTAATTTCCCAGTGTTACCAATGGGAACTGCTTATTCTAGTGGTTGTCATGTAGTGTGTTGTGTGTTTTATAGATGTTTCCTTGTGTTCTACCTTTTTGTCTATGCTTATTATGACTAAGTCCAGGTATTTTTAGTTTGACGTTGAGCTTGTGGTAGACCTGTTGGTACAGCTGGTGATGACAACCCTGTGGTAGTATGTGATGTTCTTTACTTTAACAGGAAATAATCCTGCTTTGGCTTAACTGTTTCATGGTCCATCTTCTTTATCTCTCTTGGTGAGACAAGCCTGGTGATTAGGAGCAGATGTTTGATGCCAAGGTGGCAGCAGTCAACAACATAAAGTTTCAGACAGACAACAATCAACATTCAATTTTGTGCAATTAATGAAATCCATTTGCAACATAGCGTCATCCTCTATCCATTTAGAAAGTGATTTTTTTTAAGTGTGTGTGGGTGTGGTCACCAAGCCTGGTCTGTGAGTATTTGATCTGGCACCTTTGGGAATCAATCCAGTGATGGACCTGTGACAACACTCTCTCTTTTGTAGTCCATGTTTTGATGTGATTTGCATTTACTGGTGGGCTTGTCATATGCTCCGTCAGCACCACCACTTCTCTTTCTCCCGGACCTTGTTTCTTCCTCACGGGTACATATGGAGCTTCCATGTTTCAGTCCTTAGATGTAGATTTGGGTATATGGATGGTCAAGCTGTCCTTGGATCTCTAAAAAAAATCTGTTATTTTGTCTAGAGACTATTTTGTAGAGCAGGGTTCTCCCACATATAAGATAATGTTTTTGCTTTAGTTCATGATACATGTGGATCAGAAAGAACCCCAAAATAGATTTTTAACAGTTCATGCCAGAGCTTAAAATTGTCCCTATGAATGAACCCCATCTGAGAACCTTTTAAAAATTGTCCCAATTCAAGTTAATTCATGCAACTGTAAAAGATGACCATGGCTTTATATGCTTATTTAAAATAAGCACACACGACCATAATAATGCAAATAATTTCCTACTATATTGCAACATAGTGTATGCCAGTTTTCCTGGTTTAAAGGGTAAAGAAAGTGAAGTTTATATCCAGTCCCATGTACAGGACTCTTATCTGCCTACCATACCTTTAACCTTGAATTAAATTCATGATTTATTTTGTGTGGTAAAGCAGCATAGTTTGGCTTAATGCAAATTTGTGATTGTCATTATGTTTTGTTTTTTTATGTATCGGTCTCTAAACACTTTTTTTTTAACTTCTTGTTTTCTTTTAAAAGGTGTGTGTGTGAGCGTTTTAAGCTGAGTGGTTTTATTCTCAGATAGACCGTTGAAGTCTGGCCAAAGGTCAATACCTCTTTCATCATTTAGGGTATAGGAAAGCTCTTGTTTGGTTTTTGCTGCTATGCCTCAAATAAACCATACTGATCATTACTTCTTCACATCAACTCACCCTCATGTTTATATCTCAATATTGTATACGTATATTGCAACATGCGCAGTTTCCTTGTATGTAATTCTCCTTTGCTGTCGCTCAACACAGTTAGTTAAGAAATACTAGTATGGTAGAATTAAGGTCCACCAACAGTGACAAGCCAGACACATGCAGGGCCCAGGTTGTTTTTGTAGCCTGGGCTCTACTTTACTTCGTGATGGCTTTAAGAAGTTGCTCATACTTTCAGCAGCTAGGGGTGGTACCTGGCCCTGGTTTCAGTAGCTCAGCATGTGTTCCAGCTGTGATTCTCCGCACTTTTGGCTCAGCATGGAGTGCCTGCTGGAGCATGCTTTGCCCTAGTCTCACAAATCAGACTTTAGATAAAGTCTGACACACAAGCTCAAATCTGGGTGTACTTTCTTTCGCTTCATATTTGTTTTGACCAATCATGTTGCTGGTGTAGGGGATCTGTAAGCGTGTAATTGGCAAACACAAACTCGGCCAGAAAAACGTCTCTGTAAAGGTTTCGAAACCGTGTGGACTGGCCACTGTAGAAATACACTTATTAGCTTCATCCACTCATGTGAATTACTTTTCTTCGGTAGAATATCTCTGTAATGAGACAGGAAACAAGGCATAACTCCGCCCCTTGCTGTTTCCGGTTTCCGGTCCAGGCTCTGTGCCGTCTCCCCCCCAGAAGTTCTGCTATGACATAGAAGGACTGCTGGATCCGAGATTAGTTTTGCCCCAAATGTAGAGATGAAATGTGCTGGTAAGGGCACGTTGGGCCTCCTGTATGCAGAACAGAATGCACGCAGTGGCTCGGCTTTCCACAGCACCCCCCCCCCCCCCCCCCCCCCTTTGCCAC
>OMNO01080556.1:2465-16319 GCA_900303215.1 Trachyrincus scabrus
ATGCTCCGGAAACGTCTACCAGATGGCAGCAGTGTGAATAGTCCAAAGCCTGGGTGGCTAAAGTCTTTTGTGATTTTGTGATTACCGTGCCTTGCACGGAGGGTAGATGGCAACCGATGATGCGCTCCGCTGTCTTCACCACCCTCTGGAGGGCCTTACGGTCAGCAGCGGTGCAGCTGCCGTACCAGGCGGTGATGCAGCCAGAGAGGATGCTCTCAATGGTGCACCTGTAAAAGTTAGTCAGGGTTTTTGCAGACATGCCAAACTTCTTGAGTCTCCTCAGGAAGAATAGGCGCTTTTGGGCAGTTTTCACCGCCGAGTCTGCTTGCTTGGACCAGGTGAGGTCGTCTTTGATGAACACACCGAGGAACTTGAAGCAGGAGACTCTCTCCACTTCAGCTCCATCGATGTGTATGGGGGCGTGACCCCCCCCCCCCTGCCGCTTCCTGAAGTCCACGATCATCTCCTTGGTCTTGCAGACGTTGAGAGAGAGGTTGTTGTCCTGGCACCATGTTGCCAAGTCACTGACCTCCTCTCTGTAGGCGGTCTCATCGTTGTTGGAGATGAGACCCAGGATGGTGGTGTCGTCTGCGAACTTGAAGATGACGTTGGAGCTGCGTGTGGCCACACAGTCATGCATGAACAGGGCGTACAGGAGGGGACTGAGTATGCAGCCCTGAGAGGCTCTGGTGCTCAGGGTCAGTGCCCAGAGGTTGCCCATTCTCACCACCTGCGGTCTCTAACAGATCAATGAAATGGACTATGTAAGTTAAGTGTAGCCTACATTTATTGAGATGAATTATGTTAAATGCAAGACAAGCATTAATTGTCTGAGTGACTCGGCTCCTGTAATCGGCAAATTGGCTGATCACCGATCACGTTTTTAGGGCGTATATTGGCCGATAATGATCTGTGGCCGATCGATCGGGGCATCCCTAATTATAGCCCATTATTATACCCCAGACAACAGGCAGAGACTGAATGACCATCAAAGGCCACCATGTTGCAAACCAAACGTTCACCTCCACACAAGCCATGCATCAATTAATTAGGCCTTGTTTACACAAGCGTTTTGAATCTCTCTTAATATCGCAAATTGAAAACGGTTGTGAGATTGCGATGCAAAGAGAAATGCTTTCTATATCTAAACGGGAGGAAATGGTAGTACGAGAGTAACTTGTCAAAACCACCTCCAGAGGTGGTGTATGTTACATGACTTCAGCCACCCAGGCTTTGGACTGTTCACAATGCTGCCATCTGGTAGACATTACTGGAGCATTCTGGCGAGGACTACCAGACTCACAAACAGTTTTTTTACCACAGGCCATCAGGCTTCTCAACCAGCAACACTAACCTATTGATCATATTGATCACTACAAAATATGCCCTGGTCACTTGTACATTCAATGCACATTTCGTAATTTAATTTAATGTACATATTCATCGGCACTCCTCCACTTTATATTTATATTTATAATACTTAATATTTTCTGGAACTGCTGCTAGTGTTTTATCTATTTTTATTTTTATTATGTATATTTATTTGCTATTTTTGCTCTTATTTTATCTTTTTAATGCCTTATACGTATTGTGAGCTTGCCATGTCACAATAATTTCACTGCTTAGAATGACCCTGTGTTATACTGTGCATGTGATCAATAAAACACTTGACTTCAATCTAGATTGACAAGAGATACGTTGTCGTCTAGACTGAAGTCAAGTCCCGTGCTTAGCTCAGACGTTCTCCGAGTGCATTTATATTATCAAACATGATTCGCGGCATTATCCAAAGCAATGTAAACTGGTACACCATGGTCACTACGTCTCCGATCATTCTCGGAGATTGTGAAAACCATCAGATGTGATGCAAATCTGAAACCTGTATGTGCGTACGCATATCAAGCGAGGGTCTCTCATAAACTCCCCCTATGTCTAAACAGGTTGAGACGGTTGTGAGCATGTTGTGCCTTTCGTGTAAACAGATGAGTTTTTTAATCTATATACAATCAAAATTCAAAAACGTTGGATAATCTACATATTTCCCTTGTGTAAACAGGGCCATAATCTTGCCAATGAAACACAGGGACCTTTATAATATCTGTAAGCCAAGACTCATGAGCACCATAGAGAGACTCTAAATAGTTGATGTTCAATGATTTAATGAGTGCGTGCATAATAGTGTGCATATGTGCTTGAGTTAGAAAGACTTACAGAATGCTTTTATGTGCACTTAATACATGAGATAATGTCTACTCTAACCTTTTACACCATGGTCATATCGGTCTTGTTTAGTCCTATTCCACACATATTGTTCCATGTTGTCTTGTCACTTGTAGGAAAATCCATTCAGAGACCGGATAGTGCAGACTTTCTCTGAGGACGGTCAGGGGAATCTGAGCTTCAATGACTTTGTCGACATGTTCTCGGCACTCTGTGAATCGTCCTCGAGGGAACTCAAGACGATATATGCCTTCAAGATATATGGTAATTAAATTGGTTGTGCATGTGTGTTTAGAGATGCAGCACATTAACTAATGTAAAATGTTGTAACCAATTCATTTATGACCTTATTAAAAGCAAATGTATGCCATTATAGCTGATACTAGCTGATAATGAAGGTGGATTCACAAGAAGGGGTGTAAGAGACATACTTGGTTCAGTGGGTTTTGGCAACAATGTTTTGTGTGGCAACAAAGGGTGTGGCTGAGGTTTGTACTTGTTGTTGCCTAGATTTCAACAGGGACAACTTCATCTGTAAAGAGGACATGGAGAAGACCATTAACAAGCTAACCAAAGGGGAGCTTACCCCAGAGGAGGTCACCCTGGTCTGTGACAAGGCCATCGAGGAGGCGGACCTCGACGGGGACAGCAAGCTCTCCTTTGCTGACTTTGAGAACATGATCTCCAAAGCTCCTGATTTTCTGAGGTACAGAGGGCTAATTGGGTTGATAAGAGCTGAGAAGAGCAATGGAAATGCCATATGGTTACAGATGGATAGTTGTTTTCTAAAATTTGTTTAATGTACATTAGTACATGTGTGAGTAGCAAGTGAAAATAAGGACTGATTGAACCCATAACTGAACTTTTAATTTTACATGTGCGTACACACATACACACACACACACACACACACACACACACACACACACACACACACACACACACATAGATAATAATATATATAAATAATACAAATAGAGTGCTTGCTGGATCAAAGTGTTTTTTACTGCCTACATAAACATACATAATAATAATTCATCAGTACATTGTAGATGGGTTTCATGACTCTGCCCAAACCATGCAGAAACAACCCAGCAGTTAAACTGAACTTTTCTCTATTTCTAAGGCACTTGATTTAGCCGGCCCAGTGGATGTAGCCATAAATCCACCCATCACTCAGGTTCAGAACCAGGGTTGTTATCCACTGATAGTGTCACCTTGGCAATCGGTTCCGATACGCCATATTGAAGGTCTGTACTAGATACCGTTGCCATGGTTTCATTAAATGAGCTCTGATAAATAGCCAGCAGCAATTATCAATGATCCAATTATAACAAGAGAAGAGAAGTCAGAGAAGTCTTCATGATGAATAACGCCGCATGCGTGCGTTAGCCACAAACCACATTTTTGGTTTGATTGAATGACACTGAGAATCATTTCTAAATTAGAAGGGCTCTATTCACTTTTCATTCATTTGTAGTATATCCTGTTGTTAATGTATCAAGTAATGATTACTGAGTGGGAAACTGAGTGGTACACAATATAACTCCACCCTGTACTGTACTGTAATGCTATCTAATGCTGTACCACTGTTTACTAGACAGCTTTTATTTACAACTGTAATCACTCACATTAATTTTGGATTGCAAATTGTGACTGAGATTGTCAGTGCCAGTGTAAGACTTTAGTGAGTTATTATCCTAAGGAGCAGGTAGGGGTTAGGCATCTTGGTGGCTGCAAGTTGGCTTACAGCTAGGCTGAGGGGATCAAACCCAAAACCCTTTATCTGGGAGTTGAACACTCTAGAAACTAGAATATATTGTCCCTGGTATCATCTGCCCTGTCAGCGTCTGGTGACATAGATAGTCTATTGAGGATTTCTGTCATTGTCTGTGGTAATAATTGATAATTTCTGTCTTTTGCTCCAGCACATTCCATGTACGAATCTGAGGGGCGGTCTCATGGAACAGTGGAGTCTTTTTGAAGGCTGGCTCAGATACCTGGGCTGGTGTGCGTCCTTATGGCCCAGAAATCAGTAAGTTCAGAGAGAGAGAGATGCTTCTATGGGACCTCAGTCTCATAACAAGCCTGTGCCCGTCCTTCACATAACCCACCCATGGGTCTTTAGTGGAGATCTGGAGGAGGAGCCGGACAGCAGGAGCCAGGAGTGTCCTGTAGCTGTTGGATACAGAGCTAGCTAGGTCTACCTGTACGCCCTCTCTTTCTTCAAAGAAGCACAGGTGTTTTTTGGCAATCTACGCCGTACTTAAAGTGATAACTATGACTTTTTTTCTTTAAAGGAGAGATTCACTACTTGCATGGTCCTTCTCTTTATTATTAACCAAGCAACCATGCTAATTCATTGTGGGATAATTTTGTTATTATTTATTATTAAGAGAGGATATTCTCTGCACCATAGCAGATGGATTTTTGTTGGTATATCAACATTCAATATGTAAATGTTCTGCTCCTTTGATGTACTGCTTGGAGGAGGTGTTACCGGGTGGATGTGACAGAGAAGAACAAACAGGGCTTATATGACTCATGTGCTTTTCTATATTTAAAAAACAGTTTAATACTAAGGGCAAAACCGTCAAGCTATGCAATGGTTCATTATGAAGTGCATGGATGCATTGTAAATTGCTTCTAGATGTTGTTATTCCCCATTTTGTGAAATGTACCAATGCACAATGACAATCATAGTTAACTGGTGTTCAGTTGATGGAAGGGCTCTGTTGTCTGCTGTAAAATCCTACGCTTTGAACATTTTAACATTTTTTCCTGCCTTTGAAACATGGATCTAATAGCTTCCACTCATTAAATAATATACTTTTCTGTATGATAGGCAATAGGCTAGACTTGAAATAAACAATTTATCTGTGGATTTTTTTGCTCCATGCATTGGTTTTGTACTAACTTCTTGAAATCATTTCATGTTGCAGTATTGACTTGCAACATGAACACTCTTCCCTCACATTTTAAGGTCAAAGACATCCCTATTGGCAAAGTGGAACCATTATCTTAAATTAATTTGAATATTGGTAGTTAATTTCATATAAAATGTTCTAAAGCAGAAGCTAGTGTTCTTCTTGGCACCCTCCTCGTGTTTGTATATTATTCAGGATGATCTGTTCTGTAAAGTTCCTCAATGATCATGCATATTCAACACACCCTTACATTTCCCTCAGCTCCTGAGAGAGGCCAGGGTTCACACATCCTCTGGGATCCCGTGTAGACAGTAAGCATTTATTTTCCTTTATTTGCAAACCAGTTCCACCCGTGTTATAAAAGTGATTTATCAGGGACTTGAAGAGATGACTGAGGGGAATTGCTTCACAGCACAAAGGTAATGGCCAGCTCTTCCGGTTTGGGGTGGTCGTTGAGTTACTCCCACGCCTCGGCTCTGTCTCCTCCTGTTTCCTTTGAGAGCAGCAGAGCCAGCGAATCACTGCTAACCACCGAAACCCCTTCCCCTGGTCACCGCATCCTCCTGCATGCTGTCCAGAGCCAGGAGGTATTAGAGAATACAGCTCTATCATTTTAATGGGAGAGATCTCTGTCAACAAATGACAATGAAAATGAACAGAATAGGAGAAAATTAGGTTCCTACATATGAACTATATATATATATAGTTAATATATAGGAACATGATTTTCTCCTATTCTGATATACTGTATATAGATACATATAGATATATTACATTCTGTAACATATCTAGTTGTTGTTATTCTATAGCAATTTTGTGTATACTAGCACACAACTATTTAGGGACTTTTTGATGGCTAAAGATCTCAACTTTTGCCTTTCTGGAAGAGTGTTATTATGGTTGTTTTAAGTGATGTGTTATAAATACACAAAATGATTGATTGCACAAACGTCTTTATGGCAGATACATAGCAGCATCCACATAACAGCCTCAAATAGATGCCAGCTCCATTTGTAAAAGGTTCCGGTCACCATCAAACAGATCAATAACATTACTGTCTGTTGGGAATCTCACATGATACCTATCCCTTACAAACACATCAATGGAACCTACTTTGGGATGTTGTTAGCCTACATGTAAAGACAATAATGGTCACTAATGGGAATATTGTCCATATTCCCATGTTGTGCTTTTTTCTGTGTTGTGCTTTTGTTTGTCCCTAAACCTTAGACATTTTTAAATGACATGTCCACATTCTGGCATTGTGTTTCTACTGTAGTGTGTTCCAGTAACTCTGTAGAATTCTGGGTAATGGGAGGGAAAGTGAAACAGCTCTCTCTGCTGGTTACGTTCCAACTCTCAGGTGAAATGCATTGATTTTCCCCATAGGGCTTGTACATCAGAATGCATCATGGAATTTTTTGTTGGCGATACTCTGCCATATTGAGAGGACTCAAGAGAGTGTAGTACTGTATTCTGAAAATATCTATTGTTTTACAATAATATTATAGTATTATTTATTTAGTCAAATTTATCAAATTGAGTATCATTATTGAGTTTTGTTTGTTTATGCGTAGAACATAGGCCTACCTTGAGTCAATGTGCAGATGTTACAGATGCTATTCTATCTCCATATTTCAGTGTTAGACAGGAAGAATGGAACAAACTTTTATTAAACACCTATTTATTGTACAAAACTGCAACTGTTTTAAAAACTGATTTTTGTCACATTGCAGTGAATATGAACTGCGACCTTGGGTTTCCTGAAAGGTGCACGACATCCCAAAATGACACAGCTATAAATTTTAATTAATTAATTAATTTCATATAAAATGAAAAAGGTTTATCATATCCTACTTTATCTCTTAACAATGTAGGCATTTCCTTGTGTAACCCCTCAAAATAAAAACACTACAGCCGTTCTGTCTGGGGCATAATATATACTAAACTTGGTAGGCCTAATAGGCTACATTGTGTGACTTATAGTTCTGATCGTAACTGATATGTGACTTGACAAATACATAAATCTTCCAAATGCAAGATGCAGCTTGAGCTAATGTCTGTCAGTCTAATGTCTAAGTTAGCCATGTAGGCCTATTCTCAAAACGAAAAGCCACAAAATAAAGAAATTAAAGAAATATTTCAGCACACCACTTGCAAATAAAATAAATAAATAAAATATTTGTCTGTCATGGTCCGATGTGGAAATAGGCGGAGCTGGGCTGGGGGTGTCTTCGTGGGGTCGGTCCTCCGTGTGTACCATCGAATCGAAGCACTGGTAGTCGCACTCTCGTACGTGTTAGCCCTCGCACGGGTGGGTACACACAAGCTGGAAGATATTTAATGCTTGTTATTGACGATGTCCGATGTCTGTGCATTACCACTTTTGTTTTTTTTTGTGACGTGGCTGATATCATCCAACATAAAAGCACAGATAGGTTGCACGACTGCTTTTGTTTTATTAACATTGACTGTGAAAAGATGCTTTACTAAAATGACATGGTGATCAATACAGAAATAAAAGATGATGACACAATGCCGCTGAATGGATAGTTATTTGTTTGTCCATGTGACATCACACACTGCCGTTTAGGCTACCTGTGGTGAATGTACCATGGAGAATGGAGTCTGAGCCTCTCCCGCTCTTACCATGAGCACCTTCTGGAGTCCCATTCTCTAAGGGCCTCCTACCCGGCTCTCCCCACTCCCCTTTGTGATGGACTTACTGTTGTGGGCTGGATGCTGGTTTAGTGCCCCTCACAATCACAAACCCTCACACTCCCTTGTTGCTGGACTCTGGTTTAGTGCCCCTCACACTCACAAACCCTCACACTCCCTTGTGGCTGGACTCTGGTTTAGTGCCCCTCACATTCACAAACCCTCACACTCCCTTGTGGCTGGATGCTGGTTTAGTGCCCCTCACACTCACAAACCCTCATGGTGAAGGCCACTCATGGCCTGCACCCTGGCCTGCACCTTGGCGTGGTGAGTGGGCTTTCAACGAAGCCTGGCCACACCTGTTGAAACTGTCAACTAACCTAAAATTCTCTCTATTTTAAATTTAGCTTGACAGTGCGACTCTGAAGTCACACCTGTCCATATTCTTTATCTTTCATTTCTATATTCTGTAATTGCACACTGGAAAATGTTCACTTATCTATGTATAATTTGCACATAACAATATGCTTAATCCTATAAATATTCAATTTGCACATTCTGTACATATGCTCTATACATCTAACAAATATAATCTAGTTGTGGCTAACTTAGTCTAGTAAAATACTATACTAGACTTGTTGTAAATAATACTATACTACTAAATAATATAACATGCAAATTGCATTTTCTTGGCTGTGTACTTGTACTACACAATTTAGTTGAGTCTAATGTAATCTAATCTAATAAACAATAACTGCAATGAATAGATTGCATTCTCTGGCTCGTGTAATGATGGGATATGGTGTAATTAGGTCAACTGTTGGGTGTCAATAAATGTATATCGTTTAAGCACTGTATGATCACATTTGTCTTTGATAATGTATGAAGTAAAAAAATAAATAATAATCTCAATCAGTGTTCATGTCCATCACTGAAAAGGGTGACAATATCACAAGCATCCAACAGCAACTATGTTTCTTGAGGGTTGATAGCAGTGGAGTGTAACAGCAGGAACACACCGGATGCAGAACGGCGACGAATGCCGACGAAAATTCTTACGGCGCCCATGTCGAATGGTCGCAGCCTTCAGAAACCGTTTCGGCATCAGGTCTAAGAGTTTCTCGATTCGTGAGCGAGTGTGTCAAGCTGGGCAGGACGTCAGACACAGGAACGGCATAGAGCATCCGATCAATTTCCAAAATATAACAAATTTCAAAATAAAGCTGAATTCGACGATTCAGCTTGAAGGAGTAAAGCCGTTCACACCAGACTCGAATTTCTACGTGCCGCTCGCTCGATCACTCTCTCTCTCTACTTGTGTGTGTGTGTGTCTCTCTCTTCTTGTGTGCGTCTCTCTCTCTCTCTCTCTCTCTCTCTCTCTCTCTCTCTCTCTCTATCTTTCTCTCTCTCTACTTGTGTGCGTCTCTCTCTCTCTTCTTGTGTGCATCTCTCGCTCTCTCTCTCTCTCTCTATTCAATTACAATTTAAATTTGAAGCTTTATTGACATGAAAAGACAGTGCTGATATTGCCAAAGCGCCTTTCATCACCGTTCCGCGTCCAGTGTGTTCCCGCTGTCAGACTCCCTTCTCCATGGTACATTCACCACAGGTGCAGGTGGCCTAAACGGCAACTAAACTATCCATTCAGCGGCCTTGTGTCATCATATTCCTTTTATTTCTGTATTGATCACCACGTCATTTTAGTAAAGCATATTTTCACAATCAATGCTAATAAAACAAAAGCAGTCGTGCAAACGTATCTGTGCTTTTATGTTGGATGATAACGATGCGATGCGATAGCGATGCATACCTCTGTTGCGCTCTATGTTAAAGTGACATTCCACCGGCACAGCCACGTTTTTAGTGCCATCATAGTGTGATCATAGTGTCCCCTCATAGTGTCACAAGCTGTCCAAATGTACCCACAAACCAAACAAAAAACGCTCAGAATAAACTACAGATGCGAGTTCTATAATATTGTCCAATTACTACAACGTCCATGGTGCATTGCGTGAGTCCAGCCGGACATTACGGGAACTTGTTTACATCCGGGGGAGTGTTCCGAGAGGCAGATACAAGCTCGGCTACTTCTGTTTAGAGTTTCGTATTTTATATTTCTCGACCTGTGGACTATGTGGATAACATGCTGCTGTCATACAGGATATCGATTTGCTAAGTGGCTACCATCACATTTCACACATAACTATTGAGCGTTGTAAAACAGTGGTTAGCTGTAATGGAGCCCAACATATGACATAAACGTATATGCATGTCCGTACTTGCATTTCAATAATAATAAAGTCTTTAAAACACATTTGCTGACCTTCTTCAATCCTGTTGGCGTTATTAGAATATATCAATGGTCTGTAACAGTTGATAATTGTTGAGATTGTGCCAAGTCGCGCTTCCACATCAGCCGGTAGGTTTGTATCGTATCATGGACTGGACTGTACCGTCTTCTGTATACATTGTAGTCCTCATCTTCACGGTATAAATGCCAGACTGTAATCTTTGTGAGCCTGCTGTAGTTCGGTTTCGGTAAGACTACATGAGTAAACTGACAATGGTTGTGTAACCGAGCGTTGGCACTTAGATAAAATAAAGAGTCTCGAAGACAGAGTTGGAGAGAAGTCAGACTTGGCTTTACTTTAATCGTTCACGCCAAGACTACCGGGAAACTCGTGAGTGCCCCGAGGGGATCAAATACATTCATTTCACTCTACCTATTCACCTGATACCAAATGATACCCAAGTCTGTTACAGTAGTTTAGTAACGGCAATACTGCATAAATAAACATCCCCATAAACCTATTTGCAAACTTTCATACTGCATGTAGGCTATACAAGCATTGCTACTTTATTCATTGAATGAGACGTTGAAAGTGCACGAGTAAACTCTAACAATTAGTGGTTTAGTAATGGTAATACTGCATTTATAAACATAGCCGTAAAACTATTTGTCAAATGTCCATGCAGCGATACTTTATTACTTGAATGAGAGACTCTGAACACGCTGTTGCACATTTGCCTGCTGTAGGGTGATTTTACCGGGAGGGCACTGAGAAAGCGCTTGTAGTTTGAAAAACCGGAAGTCCTGGGAAAAAAGCCATTTGCTGGGCCATTGAAAATAGACGTATTTTGATCCACAGAACATTTATAAGCAGTTTTTTCATTTGTAGGCTTTCGTTAGGCAACTTGGCGACCATTCAAATATAGAAAATCAAAGAGAGGCCCACTTCTGTCAGAATGACTTTTCTCTGTAAAATAACCAACTTTTTCATGAATGACTGATAACTACTATCAATCACGCAAATAAACTGTTTTGCTACCAAAGATCAAAGTCAAAGTTTTATTGATCACTTGCACAGTACAACACAGGGTCATTTCTAGGCAGTGAAATTCTTGTGACATGGCAAGCTCACAATACGTAGAACATCACAGAATAAGGGCAACAACAAAAAATATATATAAAAAAGTTTTTAAAAGTTAAGAAAAATAAACATAATAAAAAATATACATAATAAGATAGACACTAGCATTATAAGTATAAAAGTATAAAGTGGAGGAGTGCGGATAGATGTGTACAATAAATTAGGTAAAGTGACCAGGGCATAATTTACCAGTGATCAATATGATCAATAGGTAGTGTTACTGGTTGAGAAGCCTGATGGCTTGTGGGAAAAAACTGTTTGTGAGTCTGGTAGTCCGTGCCCGAATGCTCCAGAAACATCTACCAGACGGCAGCAGTGTGAATAGTCCAAAGCCTGGGTGGCTGAAGTCTTGTGATTTTCCGTGCTTTTCTAAGACATCGTGTGTGGTAGATGCCTTGCACGGAGGGTAGATGGCAACCGATGATGCGCTCCGCTGTCTTCACCACCCTCTGGAGGGCCTTACGGTCAGCAGCGGTGCAGCTGCCGTACCAGGCGGTGATGCAGCCAGGTGAGAGAGGGCGGTGTGAACTGTCAGGGTGATGGTGTCGTCCTTAGATCTGTTGGGGCGTTATGGAAATTGAAGGGGGTCCAAGGTGTCAGGAAGGGTGGAGCAGATGTGGGTTCTGACTAGCCGCTCAAAGCACTTCATGATGATAGGAGTCAGTGCTACAGGGCGGTAGTCATTCAGGCAGGTGATGGAAGGTTTCTTGGGTACGGGGACAATGGTGGTCTGTTTGAAGCAGGTGGGGCAAGTTACACTATGGATAAATAAAAGTATATATAAAGAAATACAATGATAAATGTGATAATAAATGTGTAAATATATAAATATATATATAAATGAATAAATACACAAATAAATTGAACACAATTAAGCATTAAACTACATAATTATTTATTTAGTAATTTATTTAAGCATTTAATTATATAATTATGCATTTAACCATTTAATTATATCATTATTTATGTATTCAAATATTTAGTTTTGGCCCTTAAAAATCTCCATAAACTACTGGATCATCTCCCTAATTCAAATAGTAAAATCAACACGAAGTTGACATTTTTATTTCCAAAAAAACGCTGAATTGGGTTTTGTTGGGACTTTGAGACCTGTTTCGGCGTGCAATGTAGGTCAATGGGGAAGAGACAAACAGGTTTTGGATGGCACATTTGAATCCGGAGTAACTACTGAAGATATCTCGCCAATATTTGGAGGTACACGGCAAGGTAGCTACACAACCCAAACCCCTATACAACTTTAACGATGCTTTTTAATGTTAAAAACCAATGCGTCAAATCCTTCTTTACAAGTTGCCAATGCGCGTAATAGTTTAAAAATATATATATTTATGTATATGGTTACGTGTGGTGAAATCTGGAGTTGTATTCAAACGTCTAGGTTTCTGTCTGTTCTTCTGACGAAGGAGGAGGAGGAAGGCGGACGTTTCTGGAATCTCTGGTTTTTGTCTCTCTTCACTGATCCGAGGAAGACAACGTGGGTGTCTACCCTTGGACAACACCTTAGAGCAAGCCAATCTATCTCAGGTAAGGTTGCGATTCTTATGATGAAATAATCCAATACACTGAATGGTTGTTTGATACTTTGCATTCAATTGTGTTCGACGTGTGGGAAAAAACAACTTTCACTTTCTCTTTCACTTGACTATTAAATGACGATATTTTATATAGGGGCCTATTCTTTCGCGATTCTAAAAGTCCTCAATATTTGTATAACGTGTAATACACATTCACATTTTAGATTTCCATAAATCATTTTGATGGTTAAATTTGAAAACATATAACATAAAACATTTGAAAAGGCCTGTGACTTAGCCGCAATATATTGCATGATATATAATATATAATAATACAATAGAAAGAGCAGTTTATGGTTAATTTATTTAGCGTTGTAACTGTGGTGTAATTAGATCTGCGTAATGGCAAGGTGCATTATGGGAGGGGCTGAAGGGGATGCGGGGGATATGTTGGGGCAGAACTGTATAGTAGCCAGGCTGGTGACATGTGTTCGAGAGGTTTCAATAAACTACCCAAAAGATACACCTGTTGTGTTTGTTCCTGTGGCTTACATGTATAACAAACTGAGTTCGAGTATTCTTTAGTAACTTAACAGGCAGGGATACTTTATTTATCTTAAAGGCAGTTTGACACGTACTGGCTCTCAGCTCTCGACATTCATCCTTCTCCCGCCTTCCTGGTTCCCCCCACCCTAAGGCTTCTGGGTAACGTAGTTTATTAACACATATAATAACACATCTTCCTACCTTTAGAAGAAAAGCTGTTTTCTTTCAGAATAAGTGCAATTTCAAAAAAACAACATTTCTTACTGCATTATAACCAAAAAATAACATTTGTTTAGTTTCTAACATGGCTGAACCATAACCGCCGAACCATATATAATTTCTTATTCTCTCTGGAAATTATACAAAACCAAAACTAAATTGTAGTGCAATAACCAGTAGCCAGGCTGGTGACATGTGTTCGAGAGGTTTCAATAAACTACCCAAAAGATACACCCTTGATGTTATTGCCCACAAACCAGAAGAATACCACAGTAACCATTTAAGAAGAGTCCTTAATGTCCTAATTATAGGCCTACT
>OMNO01080562.1:0-14557 GCA_900303215.1 Trachyrincus scabrus
TCTAAACAAAATCAACTACAATGCAACAAGTTAGCAATTAAAGAGGCTATTGTCGTCAATTGATTTTATTTTTTTTCTGTATAACAAAGAAAGCAGAATGGAGACCAAACACAAAAAGGCAGGTACACTTGGATTGGAAAAAGAAAAAATTAATCAAGCTTAATAATCAAAATTCTAACAATTCATAATGCTGCCACCATCATTGTTCATACCATATTCTTTTGAGCAAGGTGGTGACATCAACACACCATTATGGATCAATAATATTAAAAACAGTGATGAGTAGTAATGATAATAGGATAAGTAGTACGGTTATAACAATAGTGATAATCAAAGTGACAATGAAACATAAGACTAAAAAGCAGATCTCCATAAAACCTATCTAGTTTGGACAGTGCAACACCGTGTGTGTAATCCCAGTTTCAAGGCTCTGCCACTCCAGTCCATACTTTAGACACAAGATACAGTTTCCAACCAAGAATAAACATTGGTGAAGGAAAGATGGGATTTCAAACCCATCCTTAATCTTAATTCTGGACACTCATTGTTTGGTAGTGGATGGATGCCGCTCCGTTGAACTACCAGTAACTTGTGCAAAAATTGTGTGACGGGTGCAAACGCCAAGCCATGGGATGTCCTCTACAGTTTGCATTTTACTAACTCCTCTCCTGCTCTCTGTCGACCTCAAGATTGCTTTTTGGTTTGTTTGTTTTCTTTTGAATGACAGAAAGCAAAAGGGAGGATAACTTTGGAATAGCAGTTCTTTTAATATATTTCTTTACAAAAGATTTTTTAGTTTTGCATTTTGTTAAAACTATCAATAGTAACAATATTATTAATATACAACTTAAATGAAAGGAAATGTATTTTATCTCCTTTACAACAGCACCATCTTATTAGCTCTCCAGTTTTAAAGGTTTCCAATTTGCTTCCCAAACATTAGCCCTACTCTCTCAAGGCTACGGAATACAAATCTGTCCCTTTCCCAATTAGATCTCATCTCCCAGCAAGTGCATTACTAGAAATAGCATTTATCATCAAAACAGAGCAAAAAAAGGACATTAAAAATAAAACCAGCCCATTATTAGCCCCGTTTGGTAGAACCTTTAGCAGTTTGCTTTTACCAGAGAAATATAAGCCACTGACTCTTAACATCTTTTGTGTCTCAACTCCGATATTAAATTAATAACATTTCTTGTTTCGCAAAACGTACATTATAAAAGAAAACATCACACATCACTGATTATCCTCAGGATGTGAACAGGACTCAGCTTTCCAGCGTGGGTAAAAACAGAATATTTGCACATTAAACGAGGAGTGCTTGGCTTTCGATGTGCCAAGCGCTGTTTTTCCTCTTTAAGGCCATCTTGTTGCTGGCACACCACTACTCAAAACCATTTCCCCCACACCTATTGAATGAGTTTTAATCCAAAATGACATCCACCTTATAAACAAAAGAAAAAACAGAATCCTACACTAATAAAGCAACAGATAGCAGAATGACATCAGTGGGATAGTTTGAAAAAGTGGTTGTAACTAATTTTATATATATATTCTCTCATTTTGGAACACAACTCTGCTTCCTACACATTATGGTCACATCTATTCCATGTTTTAAAAGACTTGAAAAATCAATTTAATTCATTTTATATTAAGGCATCCAACATGCAATAATGTATCTTTTAAAAAAAAGACACTGCATAAGAATGCTTAAAATTTCTTACAAAATGTGCCAAAGTGCGGTATGCCAAGAATCTACCATTCTAAGTCTCTCAATTTCCCTGTCTTCTAGGATTGTCATGAAAACCGTGGACATATATGCAGTTGTGAACAACACCATTCTTGCTTTAGTACCGTAAAAATCCCAAGTCAGATACAGCGCTCTTTCAGACCGCATCGCAGCCACGTGAAAGGCCACTCAAGAAGACAGTCCACTGGTTCATTCCACTCATTAAATGTTAAGCAACCCTTTGTTCTAATCGACAAAGTAGACATAATACATGAAATATATTCCATATGCGCAAACTTGGAGAGACCAATGTTAACATTTTAAGTTGATGTCCCAAAAAAGTGTGCAGCCCCAGTGTCAAAGGAGCTCTTACAATTTGCATTTGTGAGTTATAGGACAATACACAAGCATGTAAAAGGTAATGATCTTAAAACATTTTTGAGATAGGGTATGTATGGAAGGTAATATTGACCAGTCCCAAGACCTCTGTCTGTGTGTGTGTGTGTGTGTGTGTGTGTGTGTGTGAGATGGGGGGGAAGGAGTGGCGGTGAGGGGGAGACTTGATACATGTACAGGCTAATTTGAGAGCTATTGATTGATGAAGAGGCAATAGTGAGTCAGATTAGATTCTGGATGATTTCTAGAGAATAAAATTCAGTTCAGATTTCCAGTGAGGGGTTGAACCAAAAGGATAACAGATGCCAGGAGAGTGCAAAACAATATTAGCTTCTCAGGGTTAGTGCTCAAATGTGTGTTCATTAAAATCTGATGAGCCTAAATGGGTCCAGGAAGAGTTATTTGGAGATCAACCCAGATGTGGGTGTCTTAGCTGTTGCCGCTGGCTTTCGGTGGAGGAGACTCGACAACCATCTCCCCTTCAGAGGCCCTACCAGAACTGGGAATGGAGAGGGACTGTGCGACCTGTGAGCCGCTGCCACCGCCAGATCCACTTGCGCTGGTGCCGTTTTTGTTGACCAGTGTCGCTGGCTGGCCAAAGTTAGTGGTTCTCAGCGTTGCCAGATGCCGCGGCGAGAAGACATGGCTCCTGGCTGCGGCCCGGGACTCAAACGACGCGTTGCAGGCCTCGCAGCGGCCTGTCAGGCTCTCCTTGGGCACTGGCTGGCCGGCCACAGGGGACGCGGCAGGCTCGATGACCGTCAGCTGAACCGGTTTGGGCAGGATGGGACGGTTGGCTCTGAGGGCATTGTACTGCAGGTAGCTTCCCGAGCTGGTGTCCACTTTCCCGGCCATCAGGGGAGACTTGCAGAGGGAGACAGTGAAATATTAACAACCAATTTGTTTGAATCTATTTTTTGTCCTCGTTTTCAATATTTTATGTGCCTCAACAAGTTATCATTTGCTTGTTCATTTGGATTACTTAATATGCGAAATCTAACTTATTGTTTAGTCTATGGACAAATTTTGTAGGCCCTATACAACACAAACAAATGTACAAAGCGTAAAGCAATACAAAAATCTAACTATAATTAGAGGAGTCTGTATGTATGTCCGTCCTTCGATTTTCTCAACGACCGTTCATCCGATCGACTTCACACTTGACAAGTGTATTTCTGACGACCCAAGGAAGTGCCATGTCGAGTGTGAAGTTGTTTGGATGAGTAGTTCTCGAAAAAGCTACAAGCAGCAATACCGGAGGCCAAGCAATCGGCTGCATTGCACTGCACTGGCGGAGGTATTGCTGAGGATCAAAGGAAGTGCAGTGTTGAGTGTGCCGTTCCGAACAGGCACAGAACGGGCACTGCAGTGTTCCCCATACATTGATTTATTTTTGGCGGCCCACCACAATATCAACGTTGACCGCCACATATTGACTTTATATATTTGTTTACTATTTACGTAGTCAAAAGCCTTTGCCGTTGCGCAGTCATGCATTGTTGTTGAGGCTGTATAAAATCGGTTCGTTCGCAAACGTTTAGTGGCAGGCGGAGTTCCTCACGTTAGACAAGTTTTACAATAATGACCGCCCGCCAGGAACGTCCAGACATTAAAACTGAAAGTTTTGAACAGCATAGCACACATCTCAATAGTGAACTGAAGACACGGTGTTAAATCCTACTGGTTCTGCCTCCAGACTGTGGTCGGGAGACCCAGGAATCCTCCGCTAGCATGTGACTAGGGTAACGGGAATACTTAGATCTAGTTCGTTCCTACTATTAAAAGAGGATGGGAGACGTTCCTCACAGTTGGGGTGGCTTTATTCTGTTGCTGGGCACTTTTCCATTCAACATGGCATTGTTGAGAACTTTACAGTTGCACACTTATAATCTTGTTCCGCTCACATTCCGTGGCTATGTTGTATCTACCGCACTACACAAAACTGTAACTCCCAGTGCACTCTTAAAGTGACAGTTCACATTTGATACCCCTAGACCTCTTACTCACAACAGTGGACAGAGCAGATTAAAATATCGCCTTCTACATGTTTATGCAGGTGTATTTTAAGTATTGGCTTTTTACTCGAAGGTTTTATTGCACTTAAAGTAACAAGCGTAGTTAGAGGAGCTCCTCTCCTCTGGTCTGTGTGACACTATCTGTCACGCTGCAGCCTCTCCTCTGCTCTGTCTGCTCCGACACAGCAGAGGAGAGGCTGCAGGTGATAATAAATTGCACCAAAATGTTAAAATGTAACGTTGAAGTCGGCTCTGATTGTCAGTAAGTGATGAAGTTAATTCAGCTATCTATCCCGATATCTATATATAGATATATAGACATACACGCCTCATTATTATAAATAAAACACAAACGACTTACCATTTTCTCTTGCTGCAGCTTCCAGCGTTTCTCTTTGGCCCTGGTGTTCTGGAACCAGATCTGCACCACCTTCAGAGGCAGGCTAAGCTCTGCCCCAATGGCCTCGCACTCCATGGCGTTGGGGTGGGCGCAGGTCTCGTAGCATGACTGCAGGATGGACAGCTGGAGGCAGGACAGGTGAGTACGCGGCCTGCGGCTGGATGAGTGGGACAGGAAGCCACCGTCTGTGGGGCTCGACTTCGCCGGGAGCGGAGGAATGGCCATCTTGGCCGTGCAACGGCTATTTGGGCTAACGGGCGCAATGCTAGGCGTTGGTGGTGGGGGGATGGTACTGGGAGGAGGCGGAGGAAGAGCCAGCTGCTCTCTTGACAGTGTGTTGATCTTAAAGGGGCCTTTAGGGCTCCAGTAATTGAGCCCATTTTGTTTTTGCGAGGCCAGCGTTGTGGCAGGAGGCCTGGCGCAGATGGGGGTGGTGGGCAATTTGGGAACCATGCGGTTGGTGGCTCCTGGGCCAACCTCGTTTTCGCTCTCCATTTCATTGTCCGTCTTTTCCTCCTCACTCTCCTCTTCTGCCTTGGGCTTCACAAGCGGGCGTGGAGCGATGTGAATTGGATCCTTTGGAGGTGCTATGAGAGTTGGTGTAGTAACTTTGGCTGCAACTTGAGCCATGGTGACATTGCTGGTGGTTTCTAGTTTGGCCTTTGACACTGTGGACAAACTGCTGTCGACAGCAGCGGCTGTGGTGGAGGAAGAGGAATTAATCTCTTTAGGCTTGATGGGAACTGGTGTTTGTTTTTTCACCCAAGTTAGCTTGCTCAACTCCTTCATGGCCTCTTTGTCCGTCATCAGGGTACGGACTATGGGCGCCGCTGTAATGCAGCCTGTGTTGTTGCTGCTAGTCTTGTTGGAGAATATGGGTTTGGAAAGAGGCCAGGTGAATTTAATAAGGGGCTTACCTACAGCCGCCAAGGTTCCATCACTGATAAATCTAACCTCCCCTTTGCGTTCCCTTGCCCTCATGTTCTGGAACCAAATCTGAACAACCTTTTTCGGAAGATGGACCCATTCGGAAATCTGTTCAAACTCATGCTTGCCTGGGTTGGGGTCTTTGAAGTAGCAGCCATACAGAATGTCAAGCTGCTCAGCTTGGATTATGGTCCTGGAGCGCCGCATGTCGCGGTATCTCTTTCCTTTGGACCTTCGCTGCAGCTGCTGGTCCTTCTCGTTTTCCTGCTCCTTCTCTCGCTCCTTATCCAAAAGTGTTGCGTTCACCTTTTCTGCTGCCCTCATGTAAATACTGGATTTGGGCCCATTATTGCAATTGACCAGCCGACTGCCACTGTTTGCGGCAGACATGCTGGTGACTGATTCGGACTTGACTTGGACGACCACCAGGCCTTTCGATGTGGGCCTCAGGCCGAGCCCATCCAGAAGACGGCCCTTCTGTGCAGATGCAATATCAGCAATTGGTGATGAAGAAGAGGTGGAAGCAGACTTTAAGCTATTGTTTTTCCCCATGCTGAGATCCAACGCAGACTCACCGTCATCACCATTGGCCATGTAAAGAGGCGTTTGTCCAAGGGAGGAGAGAGTCTGTGCGAGGAGTGGGTCAGAGAAGCGTGTGATATTTGGCGGGTTGGGAAAGCTCTGAACTTTTCCGGCATCTCCCACCAATGCAGAAGGAAGAGAGATGACATAGGGGCTGAGGAGCTGTGCAGAAAATGGACTGAGTGACAGAGACAGAGGGAGAGAGTGGATGAGGCCCATGGGGTCCATGGTGTGGTGCTGGGCGCTGGGAGGGTCCCCCTGGGCCTCCAGCTCTAAATCTACATCAGAGTCCGGGCGCTCTTTCTTCACCTCTACCTCGTCATCACACTCAAACTCCATCTTTCTCTTTTTACCATTTGTTCCTCTCTGCCCTGACGCACTCTCTTCATCATCGTCGTACTCGTCCTCTGCATCAGACAGGAACACTGTGGTGGAGCGCAGCACCTTTCCTCCACCTGAGCTCTGATGGTCACCTGATGCCTTCAGCTTGGCCTGATAGTCCTTCACAGGGCTTGCCTGCTGTGCCCCCTTGGAGGTATTCTGACTCTCCTCTTCAGACACAATGACAGAGGTGTAAACCTCCCCGTTTTCAGAGTCAGAGGTCAGACAGGAGTCTACCTGACCCTCCCTGCTCAGGCCACGGCCTCTCCTCTTCTTCCCTCCACTCGACAAATCCATCGCCTGACCTTCTGAGGTGTCAGCGGCACCATCCTCTGCTATAACCAGCACACTTTCCTCCTCATCGTCATCATCGTCATTGTCTGAACTAGCATGGTGTGGTGCCAACCTCTCTATGTGCTGTGCGTGGTCTGATCCCGCGGCTCTCTGCCTCTCTTTGGCTTCCCGGGCTTGACCCAGCCATCTACGGACCTCTGCCTCAGGGAGCCCCACCTCTCTGCCCAGTGCCTCGCAGTCCTCGCGGGGGGGACTAGCTGCCTCTGCCTCGCTGCGGGACTCAAAAAACGCCCAGAGAACTTCTGACTGGAACTCCGACAGAACGGGAGGACCAGGGTGGGTGTAGAGTGCCCTCGTGTCAATGTAGGGCCGGGTCTGCTCTGAGAGCATAAAGGTGTTTCTGAATGGGCTGGTTCTCGGGCTGCAGAGAGAGCTGGCTGGACTTTTGCCTAGTTTTGATTTCTGAGGAGTAGAATCTGGACTAAGAGTAAGGTTTAAATTTACCGGGCTGAGGCTGCAGTTGCTGAGCACTGATGCAGAGGGCGAGAGGTTATTGTGTAGGTTTTTGTCAGAGGCTGTCAGAGAGAGTTTGTTTTCTCCAAGACCTTCAGCTTTCTCATCCTTTGTCCTTTTGCTTTCGGATTTGAGTGTCTGTGTGAATTCCTCACTCTCCCCTTCTGGCACCGTCTTTATGTCATCTTGAGCACTAAAGAAGCCTTTTTCTGCATCTGCCTCAACACTCTGGTGCTTCAGTTGTCCCCCCTCACATTTCTCACTCAGTTTTTGCGCTTCCTGACAAAGTTGTGCAGCTGCCTGGATCCCAACAGAGGACCACTGGTTCTGAATGCTGCCTAGTCTTTGGGTTACGAGCGCTTGCTGGGCGGCGCTGAGGCCCATCAGAGGCACGCACTGGGTCAGGATCTGGCCCGGCTGTCCATCCGCTTGCTGGTGAGTTTGGGAGCCGTTCAGGATGAGGGGCATGAGCATCTGTGGCGGAGCTGCTGCTGTTGCAGCGAGGCCCGTGGCGGCTGTGAACACGGACGGGATGAGGGAGTGTGGGAGGGAGCTCGGGCTGGACGTGAGGAGAGTGAGAAAGGCAGAGACAGCCTGGGCAGAGGCCACTGGAGATGAGAGCAGCGAGGGTGCTGCTGGAGAAACCCGGATCTGTTCCCCATCTTTGGCCATCACCATCAGGTTCCCGGAAAGGCCCGAGGCCGGGCAGTTGGTGGTGGCGATGATCTGGGCAGATCCGGAGCTGGTAGTGGCCACGGCTGCACTGGGAACACTACTGCTGCTGGATGCCAAGCTCCCGGCAGCCATGGTATTGTTGGTGGCGTTTCCAGCACTTCTACTACGTGTCTGGTGCAACACAGACTTCATATGGCTCTCGAGAGTAATAGCGTGATTGTAGGACACCCGACACACGGCACACTGGTAGGGCTTGTTCGATATGTATGGCCGGGAGAGGACAGGAACAGTGGTCGTTTGGGTCTCACTGTCCACACCTAGTTTGGCAGAGCCCATCGTCATTCTCTGGATGTGGGAAGTGGAGTTGTAGTGGACGCTCAGAGCAGTCTTGGTGGGGAAGGTCTCTAAACAGGCATTGCATTTGAATGAGCAAGCTCTGTTCTCCAGCAGCACGGGAGTTCTGTCGGACTTCTCGCCGGTGATGGACACATCTGTACGTTCTGCTGCACTTTGGCATTTTGTTCCGTCTGTGGATTGGGTTCCCTCCAATTCGGACTGTAGGGGGCTTGAAGGTGGCGATGCGTCGACTGGAGAGTCACCACTTTCCTGCTCCGCCGCCATGTCCACCTCCATCGCACTGTCTCCAGACTGACGCGTCACGTCTATATCTTCCTCAGATTGAGATGCTTGAGAACTGGAGTTGTCAGCAGACTTTAGATTTGGTAAAGAGGCAGCATCTGACAAAACTAAAGAAAGAAATAAGTTAGGTTTCACGCATGGACTTTCAACATTCTTTCACCATCCTTAACATTTTCCTTTTGATAAATATGACAAAGAAGTTATCAATATTTTTCAGCCTTTTGGCGATATACAATATATATCTCCATATGGACGCAGACTATGAAATAGTCAAGAGCTATTTTTGGAAATTCTTGCCTGAAGACAATATACTCAAAATTAACCATTAATAGCTTCACAAATTTATAAAAACGTATTTGTAACCATCACTAGTATTATTGTTGGAATACTACCTTCAGAGTTAATATGGTTAATACCACCTTAAAGCATAATTAAAGTTTGGTTGAGGTTTGGGTTGTGTAGTTACCTTGCCATGATGTAACTCCAAATATTGGTGATATCTTCAATAGTTGCACCGTAGATTCAAACTTGATAATCCAAAATGGTGTTTTTTTCTCTCCCCCATTGACTTACATTGCACGGTGAAACAGGCCTCAAAGTCACATTTTTAGCACACAAACGAACACAAAGAAAGCTGATTCTGTCAATTCATAAAATAACAAAACCCAATTAAACTTCGTGTTGATTTTATTATTTGAATTACTAAGATGATCCGGTAGTTAGCTTCCGAGACCAAATCACAGTGTTTGATTTATATATACGGTCCTTTGCTAGCACGAGTTAAGAGACAGTTTACGTATTCAGTATATCTACGGTGAGAGGATGAAGAAAACAGTACCTTTACCAATCATTGTAAACAGATGTGTGCTAAACGTGTGACTTTGAGTTTCGCCATGTAATGCAAGCCAATGGGGGAGAGAAAAAAAACACTATTTTGGATTATCAAGCTTGAATCTACGGAGCACTTATTGAAGATATCTCGCCAATAGATACATCATGGGAAGGTAACTGCACAACCCAAACCTCTACCAAACTGTAATTATGCTTTAAGCCAATCACATTAGTCTGCGGGACCTCAGGGTCATAGGTCACAGGGCACATGTTGAGATGTAAACATAATGAATACATCTTGTGTCAGAGTTTATTTGAGTTAGATAATATCACCAGGTCTGAGTGAGAGCAGGAAAAATAGAAATGGCTAATTTTACTTCAGCCTAAACGCAAATATCTAAAATCTAAATTAGCGATAATAACGTCACTAAAACACTGAGCTAGTAGCCTTTATGCTACTGAATCTGTTCTGCAACTTCCATCTGAAATTACCAAATTGGATAATAAATAAGAGAAGCACAACAATTCAGACAAAGTTCCAAAAACATTTGTGGTCAGGGTTGTCTGCAGAATCTGCGACACCGCATTGAGATCATGGGTTAAATATACATCCATGGGTTGTATATTGATTTATGGGGTCTAATATCTCCAAGAACTCCCACAAAACGGAGAGGAGTCATGCGACAACCTTCAGGAAACTCAATTGACCGCATAGAAGCGGTTTTGAACAATGACTCACTGTGATGTACACAATGTTAACATGTTGCCAACAAAAATCATTGAATCATGCAAGTACATCGCAAATATTCGTTATATCGCTCAGCCCTACGTTAAACACAAAATAAGCATTTGTCCTTCTGTTTCAACCCGAAGGTACCATGTACAATATTTAGCAGTCTTTAAACTAGTTACCTGTGGCTTTCATTGTGGCGCTCTCATTGTCGCCCGGAATGGCACACTGTTTAAGTACCGCCTATGAAATGGGAAAAAAAGGATTGTCTTTTTATAGTTTAGAATTTGTTATTTATTTAATTAAAAATAATTAAGACATGGGCAACTAGATTATCCAACTTCGCTTTCGACATGCCAAATACACCTGGAGCCATTACACATTAAGCCAAATCACACTCAGATCACACCGCCGAGCACATATGTGAAGATCCGCGTCGCTACTCAGAGACTGTGCACGGCCCTTTTGCTGGTCAATGACCTACGCGTATGCGCAGATGTGCAGTCCTGCCAGAGCTTAGCAATGAGTGACCCTTCTCTGTGGGGATTTGTGGCAAGTAATCGCCAATTGGTCGTGCGGGGAACAATGTGCAGTGTTTTGTTTTGTTTCTGACAGCCAGACACGAGAATAAAATGAACGCACCCAGCAAAATCAAACCACTGTATTTTCAGTTGGTTACGATACACCAACCACTTTTCAGCAATGTATTTGATTGATTTTTCAACATCTTCATCACATGGATATATTCAACATGGCTTTTTCAACATATTTTCAATGGACCACACTCTGTCTTGCGTTTCCGGATTTCCGGATCAATGGTTAAAAAGTCACATTAAAACATTTAAAAAGCAGACAAATTACACACACATGATAATTTAGAAGTGATGCAGATACAGTACATATTTATTTACTACAACTGAAATACCAACCCATTTGTTATGTTTTTCATCCTTTGTACCAAAGGATCTTGCAATACTTACAATGTCCAGCAGTTTGTCCACACAAGTTGGGAGTACGTTGTGTTGGTCAGTCAGATGGAGGGCCAGGCAAGATCGGTCTTCTAGCCCTTGTTGGCACAGGGGGCACAGCAACCCCGCCACCCCGTTGCTGTCTCTACACAAAATCTCTCCAGACTCCTCCTAACAATCATATGAAAACAGCTTTTAGATACTCTATGACTATGTATGGTATAATGAACATAGATTTCATTCAGATTAATTTTGCCGTTTCACATCCCTTGAGATACATTTCTCTTTTTTTAAAAGAATGGATATTTAGTTAAAAATGTGGACTCATTCAGTACGTTTACATGCAGAGGGAGACCCTCTTCTAACCCGGGCTCCATCCGAATCTCCATACTAACATACTGCATAGTCTGCAAGAATAGTATGTAGTATGTCCAAAATCATATTTACACATAGTATGCAAAAGCTAGGGCTGCCCCTGACTAAAAACTTTCTTAGTGGACTCCTAGTAGTCGTTTCAAGCCGATATTCGACAAATCGTCGCACTTTCAATGTAATTATTTCAATATATTTTTGGGGCATTTGAGTTCGCATCGACAAAGCAGTTCTGAATTATGAAAGATGTCTCATAATTATTAATACTAATAGGAGACAACTTGTCTCATAAAAGTTAACTTGCGTCTTGTAAATTGGCATTTGAATGAATGTGTAATGATTTCTACAAATGCATTCACGATGAAGTTTTAGATTTTGCACAAATATCTAACATTTTTTCATATATTTGTCCATAAGCATTAGTTGCAATAAGACAGTCTTTTTCTCTTGAATTTTGAGAAACTTCACGGTGTTTTGGATGTGTGATTCACACGCTCGTAACTACTGATCGACGCGTGTCTACGGAGGTTTCTTCTTAGGTGGTGGAGTGGAGCAACTCAACTCGGCGCTTACGGAACTTCACCATAATAATGGTAAAGCATACCCTCTCGTGTAATATTGCTTAACTGTGTACCGGGCAGTTGAGCTAGTGTTATTTGCTGGAGTAGTATATATATATTATATATATATACGCTTCCGTAAGAGCCAGTCAAGTTGCTCCACTCCACCACCAAAGAAGAAACCTCAGTAGACGTCGATCGGTAGTTACGAGTGTGTGAATCGCACATCCGAAACCTGTGAAATTTGTCTCAAAATTCAAAAGAGAAAAAGAGATTGTCTCAAAACTACGTCAATGAATGCACACGTGTCACTTGATCCACAAATGCAGATTCAACAGTTCACAAGCCATTTTTAGATTTGAGACAGTCTTACTGCAACTAATTGCGTATGGACATAGGAAAAATACATAATTTTTTTAGGTATGTGCAAAATGTAAAACTTCATAAATAAAGATTCATAAATATGTATGTATTTGTTCAAATCACTGCACATTCATTAAAATGTCAATTTACAAGACACAAGTTAACTTTTACAAGGCACAAGTTGACTATTAGTATTAATAATTATGAGACAAATCTCTTGTGAATGTGTCGGAAATAGAGACGCAAGAAATACCAAAAATCTCTTAATCAAATAGGCCTACACAGTCCAAATCTCAACAAACGAGTACTCATGTACAGTAAGGTGAGCACAAATTCTGCGATAGTTTCTACCAATGTACACATATCGAAAGTCAGTTTCAAATGTATTTTATCCATTGGGGACTTTTTGAAACATGAGACGTCTCTGGTTTAATTGCATTTTAGGCTATTGTTTAGGGCAGGACACTTTGTTCGCCTATTGTGAAGAAATATTGACCAAATGATGGCTCTAAAGAGAGGAAGTGCTGCTTCCCAACGGCTTCGCTTGGAATGCCCGTCTCCTCGGCAGGTATACACCGCTAGACACACTGGGACTGGGACTACACAGTGATCGTGTCTCTACAACTATGTTGTATAGTAATAAAATATTGAATCTTTTGTTAATTTCATTGATACACAATAGAGCTTGATGGTTGTCAAAACAAATTAATGGAAAAAATGTTTGTTTGTAACCTTCCCTACTAGACCATTAGTTAATTGTTGATGCTTATTACTGCATTAACTGATGTTAATTAACTAATGTTAACTTGGATAACCCACAATGCATTTCGACAGGATGACCGCCTCAACAAAAACTTTTAAATGTTATTACCACTACAACCCTAGACCAGCAACCCCAATTAACAGGCAACTCAAATAATAAATAAAAGCAATGTTTTCATTATTATGATTATTGCAATCATATAAACAACTTATATCATAGCTTAGGATGCAACCTACAGTTTCCACAGAAACCCGGTTTCCAAACTGCCATGTAAGCGGAAGCTTCCCCTGCCAGACTTTATGGAGTTACCTGCCGTTTAGGATAGGATAGGCTAACACATCCCCAAGGGGAAATTCAGGTGTTTACTGCAGTACCAAATTTAGTACACAGACCTAGATGCACTACTGTTTTAATAAAAACCACAATTGAATCTTGTAAATTATGTTGTCCCTAAATCCTGTCTGCAGAGGAATGTATATGTCTACATATGCAACTGGTAGAAGGTACACAAGGCAAAGACTATAGCACTTTCTTTTACACCATTGTGCTGAAGGTCAACAATGGGGCTATTTTTAAGTGTTCCAAATATTCTGAAACCTAACTATGAACTTTACATTTCCAGTTTCAGCATTAAAGGAAAAACTAAAAAGTAACAGTGGCCCTTGAAATTGGTGTTGCATAGAATAAATTAATAAACATGATAAACAAAAAAAAACAATAATCAATAGACCATTAGGCCATTTAAAAACAGTAATGATACTCAGATCAGACTAAACCTTTGTTCATCTCATTATTTTAACAAAGCTGTACCCTTTAGGCCAAACTGAACCATTAGGGTGAATGGCACTCTTAATTTCCCTACACTGAGTGAAATGACCAGAAGGAAGGAAGAGCTAGGTTCATCAAACATGACAGAAGCTTGAAGGCACTATAGGGAGGGGGACTGTTGTTGGACTCAGCTAGTATGCAACTGACAAAGGCCCACAGGCTACATAGTTGATACAGAGTCTTGACGAAGGATGGATACAACACAGTGCAGCTCTCTGTACAGACAGAGATAGCATGTTGCGTGAGGGTGAGAAGCAGGTACAGAGCAACTTCATCTGATCTTAATATTCTTGTTTACACAATGGTGTGTGTGTGTGTGTGTGTGTGTGTGTGTGTGTGTGTGTGTGACCATATGTGTGTGTGTGTGTGTGTGTGTGTGTGTATGTGACACCATGTGTGTATGTGTGTGTGTGTGTGTGTGTGTGTGTTTGTGACTGACTGTGTGACCATGTGTGTGTGTGTGTGTGACTGACTGTGTGACCATGTGTGTGTGTGTGTGTGTGTGTGTGTGTGTGTGTGTGCGCCTGCACAGTCATGTCATTATGACAGCATTGACACCAAAATAGCATAAAACTACATTCACACCCGACC